>VDFB02341405.1:128439-311108 GCA_007258455.2 Sequoia sempervirens
CTGATCGCAATGCAGCAGAAACGAGAACAAATGGAGATCATTTGATATGCATGCAAGAACAAATTAGGGTTTCCAGCTTCGGGGCCTGAAAAGAGGGGTAAAAAGTCATAATTTTCAAAAACCGGTGTATACCACCACGATCAGCGTCTTCCAAGCTATCTGCTGATAAAATTTGAGGGCAAACGAAGCACTTACTATTTATAGTAAGTCATTCCAGAAACAGGCTAAAAATAGAAAGTCAGCTGCATGCGCCGATGCCAACAGGCAGGTCACGTGGTGAGGAGCACGTCATTCAAATTTCAAATCAAACGGAGTTGTGGAGGTATCAAAAGCAGGCAGTTTCTATAAATAGCAAACCACCTTCAGAAATGGGCTAAAAATAGCAGGCCAACCCGAAATAGCAGTGTCAACAGGGTAACGAGGTCGGGAGGATGTAGTGTTTAAAATTTTAGAACGATCTGAGCCTCGGAGGTGTGAAAATCAAGAGACTTACTATAAATAGCAGGATGTTGTGAAGCAGGCAGAAAGAAAGAAAAACGCCTAAGTGTTGAAAATATCCTTCACCACCCTTGAAATGCGCCCAAAGAAGAAGAAGCTGGCAGTGGCTGAGAAAATTTCCAAGTCTGGAGTTTATCCTATTGGACATGTAAAATGCGCCCAAGTTGGTGGAGAAATTAAGAAAATTTCTAAGGCATGAGATATGCTTCATCCTCTTAATGCCTCCATTTGCGCTCTCCTCACAGGCTTGCCTTCAAAACGTTGAAATTTTTTCTAAGTCTAGGCTTCATCCTCTAGCCTAGGCAAAATGCGCCCACAAAGGAAGTTCAACAAGAAAGTCAAAAGAAGGTCAAAGAGTTTTATCCTGCAGCTACCCCAAAATGCGCCCACCTCAAGGTAGTGGCATGCTAAAAAATATTCTAAGTAAAGTTCATCCTCCTCCTATAGCAAAATGCGCCCATGATTCAAAGCAAGCTAGGAAAAAGTCAAAGAGTCAACAAAGTTTATCCTTCACCATAGGCAAAATGCGCCCTCACCTCAAGCCAAGCATGAAAGAAAATTTCGAAGTATGGGATATTCTCGACCACCTCCCAAATGCGCCCATGTATTGAACTTCATCCTCCTCACATGGCCAAATGCGCCCAAGCATGCTAAGAAGAGGACAAAAAAAAGTTGACTTTCTCTTCACTCCTTTGAATGCGCCTATATGAGGGCATGTAAAGACAAAACATCTCCATGCAAAGGTATCCATGCAAAATTAGAAGAAGACAAAGGTGTTGAAAGCCATGTAATGGCAAAGTCAAAGGTGGCGTTTAAAGTTTATCCTCCTTCAAGTATGAAATACGCCCAAGTTAGGGAGGAATTGATAAAAAATATTCTAAGAAAGAGTTTCATCCTCCACACATAGCAAAATGCGCCCAAATAAGGGCATGTGAAGACAAAAATGAAGGAGCTCAAGAGTCACAAGTCAAAGCAAGGACGTTGAAAAGTTTTATTCCTCCAATCTTGCTATATGCGCCTATGTTTGATAAGTCAAGAAGCCAAGGCTAGGCGTTAGAGATGTGCTATTCTGCTCTACATGTGATATGTGCCCAAGTAAAATACAAGGTGGTGAAATAAAATTGCCTAGGTGTTGAAGTTAAAAAATATCCTCCTACATGTATAAAGTGCGCCAAAGTAAGGTAAAGGGGGGAGATGAAAATGTGCTAGGCGTTGGGAGAAAGGAAAGTATTTTCTTCATGACATACAAGTGTGCTCAGGGCGTTTGATAGAAAAATATTCTGAGTAAATTGATAAGAATTTCCTCACCACAGGCAAGATGGATTGAAGAATGAATAAAAATTTTCAAAATGCTAAGTGATTTAAAATTTTCTAAGGCACAAAATGTTCTTCCTTAAGAAAAACGCCCAAGTCTGGTGAGGTGATGGAGTTTTCTTGAAGGACGAACGAAGTTGCCTGTGATGAATTCAGAAGATGCCAGTGGCAGTGCAGGTTGATAAAAAAATTTCAAGTTAGAGCAAGAATTGTCTACAGATATGAAGAATGGGATTAAATTTGTCAGAAATTATTATTATTATTTTTTTTCTTTTTCCAAGGTTCAAAATTCAAGAAAATTAAGTGAACCCGTTCGTTGTACACCCATGAGTTCGACGCATTCTGAAGAAAAATTTCTTTTGGGTATTGAAGATTATCGATGAGGAATGGATTTTAAGGTCTTCCACAGCTTGCCAAGGATTCCGAGGTAAAGATTTTAAATGGGCACCAGGTTGATGAATTTCCTAAGGGAAATTTGAAAATTTTCAGAGGCAAAGAATAAGTGTGTTGTTGAGATAAAGTGTTGTGGCCGATGAATTTGAAAATGATCGCCTAGATAATTTTTGATCAAATTCCTGATGAAAGCATTTTTTTCGAGTCTGAGTTGGATGAAATGGCAGAGTGAAGTGCGCCGAGCAGAATGCACGATGGGTTGGAAATTTGGCTAAGGCATGAAGAATTTGAAAGCAAAGTTGGCTATTGAAGACGATGAACCCTTGGAAGTTAAAGTGCGAAAATCCTCGTAAGTAAGCTGAATTTATATTATGAAGTGTTCTAATACTCTTCTCCTTGCTTGTTTTGCAGGGAAAACGTCGAGACCAGGCGGTGATGACTTAGGAAGATGAAGCAAGTACTCCACGAATACATTTCAATCTTGAAGGAAGAAAAGTTGCAAAAAATGGCTAAGTGTTGAGACTTAGTATAACTCAAGTGACAAAGAAGAAGTTGAACAACGTCAAGAAGAAGATTAAGAACAGTGTGAACGCGTCTACAAACGGGAATCTTCTAGAAGGATGGTGGACATTAATGGCTCATTTATTACCCCACTCTCCTTTGTGCGGTTTTTAGGGCGAATCTTGTTTAGGGCTGAGGTGGCATGATCTGGGCCATCCGGCCGATTGTAATCTGAGCCGTCCGTTGGACTGGGCTATCTATAAAAGGGGGAGTCCCCCTCATTTGTATCTCATTAGAATTAGATCAGAGTTAGGATAACAGAGAAGGAGTAGAGAGAAATTGATAGAGTAGAAAGTAGAATAGAAAGTAGTATAGTTTAGATTGAAGAGGAAGGAAAGTCTTCCCATTGAATACTTTGTAAGAAGTTGTCATGAATGCTTTCATAATAAAAGAATTTTCATTGATGGTGATTTCTTCTTTGTTATGAGTAGTTGTTGAGGCTTCTTCGTCCTTCCAATTCACGTAGCTTCTTGAAGTAGCTTAAAGTAAAGTAGATTTCATTTCATGCAAGTACTTAGTAATTGTGGAATGTGGTGCTTGATTTGAACAAGACTTCGCTCATCCATACCACTAGCGGGCTCGCTGACGGTGGGTTCGCCCTGCGTGGTCAACTGGATTTACTTTTCAAACTTAACTTCGATTGTGATTCACGTGTTTGTATGCATCGTCTTGATGGTACTTGCATGTCGAGTTATAATTTGAACACCTCTTGCCACTCCTCTGAAGATTGCACCGGTTTTGTGGAAGCTGTCCGAAGCGAGGAAAAGCAAGGCCTAGTTGAAGTTTGTAAGAATTGATCGCCATGTCCCACGCCTTAGAGTAGAACATAAACTTCTTAGGCCCTACACTCATTTAAATTCAGTTCATTTCTGGTTAGGATTAGGAAACTTGTGCTCACTTGCCAAATCATTCGAATTACATGAAAGCCCTTAGTCTGCTGTCTGCTATCAACTGTCGAACAATTGTGTAAGTCCCCTTGAAATGCCAGCAAAAATCACATCAAGCCAACTGAGACTATTCGCATTAAAGGAACCTTGGAGTTAAATGTATGATCTATCTCGCAATCTTAGCATGCAGGAAACTTTGTTCAAGAGAGGATAGAGTAGCCGTTGGCGACTTTATTCTGTGTTGGTGTAGTTGCAAAAACCACGTCAACAAGGCGTAGGCTGAAAGAAGGGTTATTGGCGATGACATCAAACGATGAACTCTACTTCTGAATTCCCAAGGAGGTGACGATACCTATCCGAGGTGTAGACATGAAACAAAGCTCATTAACACTATAACAACAAATGATAAGCCTTAATTCTAAATTCCCAAGGTCACAACACCTATCCGATGTGTAGATATGAAACAAAACTTATAAACACAAGAACATGAAACAATGATCATCCAACCAAAGCGAACAGATACAGAATAGCAATATTACAGGAAAATCTGGCTCAACATATATTACTATCGCGTGCAAAAGTTAATTACAAATCAACAAAGAGCTCTTTTTTATAGACGTCAAAAGGTGTAGGGAACCCGAAAATCACCTTGAGTCAACTACAGTCTTTCAAGCATGCAAGATTTTATTGCTAAACCCTAATAAAGGAAACTATACAGTTAATTGGAAAGCTACCATCAGTTAACCGAAACATCTAATCTAAATGGACAAATGTGCAAGCATGCACGTCCTTATTGAAAGCAAGTTAACTGGAAAACTACCATTAGTTATCGAAAACCCTAAATGAAAACTCCAACTGTACAAAGATGTTTCCAAGACAAACATGCATGAGATGTGGAACGAGTTAATTCGGAAAGAAGCGTCGAGTTAACTGTTGGTTCTGATGTCTATCCTGAAAGGTGGAACCTGGAGTCTACTAGTCGTGATCTCGAGCAAGTATTCCCTCCACGAGGTTGTTGACTGCATCACTATCAGGAGGTCGTCACATGTCTCAACTATCAATTCATTGCTTGTCAACAACTCAAGCAATGCTTGAAATCTCCGCACACTTAAACTACAATTTAACTGACTAGTAACTTTGGTGGCTCCGTAACTGAAGTGATGGCCATTGTTTCTTCTGCAGCTTAACGCTTCTGACACTTCTTACATTTTTCACACCTTTTCCCATGGTAGAGTGTTGCATGTTGAAACCACGAAGTTTCACTGCGAACTGTCTAATTGTGAGAAATGCAAATGAACTTGCTACACACGCAAAATTCTAACTATATCAACCCTCTAATCCGGCCTTGGAAGACAATCAACTATACGAGGGATGAAACCATGTGGACTTGAGTGACTACGCCTGTCAACTCTCCGGATGCGCTTGATACAAATCGGTGTCAACTTTTCTAATGAAATCATGAATTAAGACCGATTTGGTCTTGAATTTAGTCTACGTGAATGGAATTATGAAAAACTCGCCTGTTGACTGTAAACACGGCTATGTTCTGACAACTTTCTCCGAAAAGCTACAATGACTCCTAATGAGGCTAAAAATACCTGTTGGGGGGCAATTTTCACTAAAAATTTTGAGACATGGGTTTTGTGCAAAAAATGATTCTAAGACAATGCACAATGTCAGAATTGCGAAAAAAATATCATTTAGCTTGACATGCAAAAACTTTTCTAAAAAAAGAAATTGGGCCCTATAGGAACTGCAGGGGTCAATGTTTTCGAGAAAATCTGAAATTTGGGTTTTGTCAAGAGATGATTCTAGGACAACCCACAACGTCAAATTCGAAAAATATCAACTTTTACTCTACCATGCAAAGAAATTTTAGTTGAGAAAATCAAAGTCTCGAGAATTGAAGCTCAGGAGTAAATTTTCTTGAAAAATTCTAACACATGGGTTTTGTAGAGGAAGTCTTGCACAACCAACCCAGATGATTAGATTTGTGAAAAGTTGTTAAATCTTGGACAAGCAAAGAAAACCTAAGACGAGAATAGAAGAATTTAAGAAGGAAATCTATAAAATATACGAGAAGATTTTTGCTTATGCTAAAATCGCCATCTTGTCTTGAAGTTTGCTGATTATACTGGACTTGTACCTGCAAGGAAATCTATAAAATAATATCTGAGATGCCTTCGAATACTGATTGCTGAAGAATTTGCTCACCCAAATGAGAAAATTCACTTGTTCATTAATTTGTGTGAAAAAAAAATGGATGCCATCTTGAACAAATAGAAGAATTATTTTCTCAAGGGCACCAACTGCAAGAATAAAACCCCGATTTCAAAAGAAATCTTCTGATTGGACCCCACTTAGTTCAACTGTCACTAACTCGGAGTCCCGAAAGAATAAAAATATTAAAATATTCAGTTCATCGTTACATGCGAATCTGCAATTTAACATTAAAAAGGCGCCAATATTAGAATATTGAGCAAAATCAGCTTTTTAAAGCTGCAATGCAAAAGACTGAAATTTAATATTATTTTAATGAGTTAACCGAAATCTCTGCATCCGGGTGCGCTTAGAAAATTCTACTGATTCTAAAAAGTCCAATTTTGACTCTCCAGGCGTCCCCTAGCAACAGTTATGAGATTTTTCGTTAACTTTGTATTTTATAGCTCACTGAAAATTTACGATTGCCCCTGTTGAGCTTTGATTTATGAGTGCTTGATTGATGCTGGGACTGAGCTAAGATATGCACCGCAAAGCCAACAGAGCCAAGATGAAGTTTCTGCTGGGAGCTGTAACTACTAAAAACCATGTTTAACACCTCAAAATAAAAGTCACCTTTTATTAAATTGATGTACAGGTCTCCAGACAACCATTTCTCTGATTTTCCATCTGATGTTTCAAATTGTTGCTGCCGATGAATGATGGCTCCCATCGACTGGGTGATGGATCCATCATGTAACTAGAAGAATTTTGTAACCAACGACTGTATGTAAGGCATCTGAAAGCTGAGTTAAGGACCCCAAAAGCAAGGGCGCCCCCTAGCCTGCAATATTGCAATTACCATTTTGAGAATGATTTTGCAACTTGCAACTTTTAGCACAAATGCTCTACTTTGACCTTTGATACCAGGAGATGGAGTGCTCTGTTGCGTGCACCGTCAATCTCTTTGCGTAGCTAGAAGCATTGGAAAGAGATATTTTTGGAGGTGACGAAGCGAGAAAACTACTTCTAAGACCTCAATAAGAAGGGCGCCTTTTTTAAGGGAGTGTGTAATTTCCATAGCCATTTTTTTGGTTATCTGTATTCTCTAGTGATCTCCACTGACCCTTCATGTATGGGTGTTTGACAAATCTCGAGGGCTGACGGCTGGATTCATTGGATAGCTAGGAGGATCCCGCACAAGTCTCGTGAAGATATTGACTGCTAAAAACCCCATCTAACAAGCCTAAAGACTGGGTGCCCCTAGCCTATAGAGGTACAAGTTGAAATTTTCATGTTTATCCACCGTCCGTTTTACGTGCTCACTGAAACTACTGTCATGGTCACTCAGCATGTCTGATGATCTTGCGAACGGATGCGTTGTGAAGCCAGACTGAATCAGAAAAGATCTCTGGGAAATGGGAACTGCAAATTCATCCATTTGAGAGGTCAAATTCAAGGGTGCCCCTAGGCTATAGGAGCGCATAAACTACAATTTTGACAACCTCTGTGATGTGAAACGTCTTCGTACCTTCTGCTTCCGTCTTCGATTGCCAGAGTTCTGCAACTCGAATAACCTCGCTTGATAGCTTGTCGGAAAGTTGACTAAATTTTGAAGAGATGAATGTATCTACAACCAAAAAGCACTGAATCTAGACCTTCATATTGAAGGGCGCCCCTGAGCTACAGGGGCGCAAATTTTCTTTCTGCAAGAAATTTCCTCAAATTTCACGAGTATCTTCTTGTGAACACTATTCTGACTCAAAATTCACACTTGACTTACCCAAAGATTGTACTTTGACATCATTTTAACAAGATTTGGACTCTTTTTAATCAAAATGCATTAATGAAGCAAAATATTTGGTTTGGGTACAACAGTATGCTCATCATCTACACATTCTTCCCTTGGAAGAAATGAGGACCTAATGTATGACTCTCTTTGTCTTCTTGCATTATCAAGCTGATTTGCATCTTTCCTTGATCTCTTACAAGTGTTGTCTTGCTTGGGCAGCAAGCATCTTGGCTTTTTTGGCTCTTAGTGACCACCCATCACACAACCCTTGTGTCCTTTTAACATCTTTCACAGTATGGTGAACGAAATCAGGACCTTTGTGGCTTGAATCCACAATATATATCTCATGTGTAACACTCTCAACTGGGGTACCATCATAGGAAGACTCAACAACATCATTACCTCGATGTGAAAAGGATGCTACCTCATGATTAGAACTTCTGTTGCAAAAATCAGAATAGGTGTCATACCCTGGTGTCATGTTTTCAACATCTCCAATGGGCTGATCCATGATTGTAACCTCTTCCACTTTGTGATCAACATGTTGACTCAATGGTGATATATGAATCTCCACTTGATCCAAAGTTATTTCTTTTTTCAGACTCCCACTTGATGACTGATTTTCGCATTCATTGTGATCATTTGTAGGCTGCAAACTACAAACAAGTGATTCTTCTACTGTTCCTTGTTCTTGCACATTAAGCTCTTCACTTTTCCCAATGGTTTCTCTCCTATTTTTTGATATTTCTTTCCTTTTTCGTTGTTGATATGGACTTGAAAAGATCAAGTCATTTTCATCCTCATCCAGTATATCCAAGAATTGTGTGAAAGAAAGTATGTCTTGTATCGTTTGAGGAAGAGGGTGATACTTGTCGTAGCTGGCCATAATTGCTTTATTTGTTGGTGAAACATGAGGACTCTTACTTGTTCTAATAGATGGAGATGATCCACTAGAGTGCCCAAATTTCTTTGAAATTGTATCATTCAATCGCTGTAATTTGCGGTTGAACTTATGTTCTAACTCTTCTAACTCTTTCCACACCTGTGTATCCGTACGCAACTTTTCCATGGTGACTTGTCATGCTGCTCGACTGAAAACTAAACCAAACAGAAGTATACACAACTTTGAATGCACCCAACAGGCTGGCAAGATCCAAGCTATGATACCACTGAAAGATCGCCAATCGAAATCTGATCTGATTTTCTGAGTTTCGTCTTATCAAAGTCTTTGACTAGCAAATAGGAAGGGTTTTGTTTTCGTTTTGTTTTTGCGTTTTTATGATTTTTTTGTGTTTTTGCCAAATGTTGATATATGCACTAATATTGCAAACTAGAAGGAAGGAAATTGCTGCTAAAAGTTAAATAAACCATACAATTTAAATAGAGAGCAATAATGATGAATTTATTGGCTCAAATGTCATTGTACATACCATCAGTCTGCATATAACAATCTGATACAAACTTGAACAGCAAAGACAACCCCTTTTCAGCTTCTTGCTAGCTTCACAAATCTGCCCCAAGGTCTGATATGAATTTCCAGCTAATTGAGTATGCAAATCAGATCCAATAATTGGTCTGAAACCCTTCGTAGTGTTGGGTGAAAATTATGTAATCAGCTTTTCGATAGATTACACAACTAGGACTTCAGCCACAGCTATGTGAGATGTAAATTTCTCCTCTCAGAAAGGGGAGGCTGTAGAAACCCTTGCTTCCCCGTTTTCTGAATCTGACCATTTTTTATAGTTTTGTTTGTATTTTGATTTTTTTGATGTTTTTGCATGAATAATAAAGAATGTGATTTGGAAAGAAATTGATATAAAATTGCAAATAAATTCAATGAGCTCAGATCTAATACAAATAGGCTCAGGAATCGATAACTATTGATTTCATTATTTTTGCCATAGCAGTTACAATAAGAATCTCTGAAAATACAGGCAAGATCTGACTAACATTATTTAAAAGAACCTGATTTGCAGCTAGCTGAAGATGATTGAAAACTGGTACGGCTGCAATAAACATCCACTTGTCCCTCCGTCAAATGCCAGAAGATTGATCCTGAGATGAATGCGCCAACTGGGTAGAAGTCAGATGGCCAAAATGGAAGGCGATTTCTCCTGAGCAAAAAAGTACGGCCTTTCTTGAATGGTACGGCCAGGTACAGCAGAAGTACAGCTTTTTAAATAGCAATCAGCAAATGAAATAAGTACGACCTCCACTCAAAACCCCAGATCTCAATGAAATAGGCGCCAGGATAGAAGAAACCCTCCTGGAAGAATATTACTCTGAAACCCCTAAAGATAAATCAACTGTGAATGTTCTGTGATTTCCCCTGGATGAAGAAATCTCTTTGCCTGGCAATAAATTGGATGATATTTCACAACCTCTGAATTGCTTTCACTGGAGATGGCTCGTTCCCCAATGCTCTGAGACTGAAACCCTTGGCTTCCGTGCTTTGGTTGAAGACTTGCTCAAATTTCAATAATCAATAACATAATGGCTCGATTTTCCAAGCAAAGCCTTATACTCTTTGAAAAGTGCGAATTCCTTCAAAATAGGCATCATTAAAATAATTCGACTTTCCTTGTTTAATTTTTCAATAGTCTCAAGTCACATTTTTAATTATAAAATATAATTAAAAATGGCCCCTTCTATGATGGGCGACCCCTTCACTTAAGTTATAATATTAAAATATTATAACTTAATATTATATGCTCAATTAAATTAATATTTAATTAATCAATCAAATATTAATAACTCCCTCAAGAAACGTCCGATGCACGAACCGTCTGAAGCTGGCAAACCAGGGAGTGATTCTGCACGTGATCAAACTGTACTGCTAAAAATAGCAGAAGTGCCTCTCTGAGTGCCAAATACTGCTAAAAATAGCAACTCAGGTAAATGGTGTCCGAATGAGCCCGAACGAAAGCCAACTGATCAAATTCTGACAACTGAAGCCAAGCCAAGCTCCATCAAGACCCTCTATCCATCCCATCACCTACAGGGTGCATAATAGGCTAATCGTGAGCTCCAGAGATGTCAACTAGAAGGGGACATGATGAGGCGCCGTTTAACGGCGAAGCAATAGTAAAACAAACAAAGTAATTACAAAATGTATACAATACTTACGAAGGGGGTGGGGGTGTGTTACATTCATCCTCTCTTTTTCAGAGAAGATGTTTACCGTAATGTCCCCTTTTCAAGCATGACATTTTCAGGACCGTTAGCCTTTCCTTGGGAACCCGGAGGCTAGTCGGAAGTTAAAATTAGGGTTTCCTAATTTTGAGGAGGTCATTGTTCGGAGATGATAATTTTAATGGCGGATTCCTTCTGGTTTTTCAGAGGGCTTCGCAGTGATATGCTCGTCTCAGCATTCAGAGTACTTTTTGGAATTTACTATTTTTAGTAAATTCTATTTTTGGCAGTTTCCAGATGAGCTCAGGTTGGTTGACTTCCGGTTTCAGATTGATCAGTTGACTTCATCAGTATTGGCTTCAGGGCATTTTCAGAGAAATGAGTTAAGTCATTTAAATTAAAAAGTCACGTTAAAATGTTATATTTTAATGTTGACCCTTGGCTTAGACTTAATGACTTAATGTTGTTTTAAAAAGGGGGTCATTGAGGGTGGCGCCCTCATTAAAAGAATATTTTAATATTCCCTAAGTCAAAGCAAGATTATGATAGGCGCATATTTCAAAGTTGAATATTTAAATGAAATATTAAATCAAGAACTTGAAGGCAAAAGTACGCCCATCATTGAGGAGAGGGGATTTTGACCTAAAATCAGATTCTAGGGTTTCGTGAAGTCAAGCGAAGATTATAAAAAGGAGTCTTGTGCATCATTTTGGTCATCTTGGAAAATACACCGTTATGCTGCCGGATTGATTCTGGATTGCTTCGAGGGATGAAGACCTCCTAGTTTGGGCATCACTTCATGTTTGGAAGACAACATCTAGTGGTGAATCATTGTACTGTGAGTTGCATTTAGTGTCTTTTGTTCATCAGTTCTTTGCATAGTTAGATTCGAAGTTATCATTTGTTAGTTTCAGCGTATTGCATTGTTTTAAGACAGCAGATTGCATGTTTGTTTCGTAAATCTGAAAATACCAAAAATATCATTGTGGGTATTAGCTTGTTGCATGTGTTAGTCATAGGCGCCCTTATGTTCCATATTGCAGATTTTAATGTTGTAAACTGAATTTTTAAAGCCAAGTCGAGTTTCTCAGCTGGGCCATACCATTTAGGAACATTGGGATTTGTGCATAATTAATTTATGGGCTTTAGATCTGATTTCAGTGTCTCATCCTAGGCGTGTGCTTAGTTAAGAGTTATTGCATTTGATTTCAAGTTAATCGGAGGTGATTCGTGGAAGATTTGAGCATTTTAGCAATTCCTTAGACTGCTGTTCTAAACATTTAATGAGCAGATTGTAAAAGAAATCAGAAATCTGTATCTTGATAGTTGAAGGCATTTGGGTTTTGTATTACTATGCAACTTAACGTTGGATTCCAAATGATGTAATGCTGATCCTTTAAATTCATAAGACATTGGCAGGCAAGGGCTCCTTATTTGTAAAACTGACAGTAGTACTGGCAGTTAATTCATTATTGCTCAAATCAGATTGTGTTCTTATTTCCATTCAAAGTTATTGTAATAGTGAGATCTCCGCCCTATGGTCGCTACTATCCCAACCCGGGTTAGCAAGCAGATTCTGGGTGTTGAGTAGTTTCATTTCTCAGCATCTTTCTTTCAAGCATCGTTTTGTTTTCACTCCGTCATATGGTCGCCCCTCACTCCGCTTTGGATTGGGTAGCACATACTTGGCGTCGAGTTCCTTTTCCAGCATAAGCAGTTTATTTTAGATCCTCTGACCAATGCTCACCATCATCGGTGCCATTCTGGTTAGAGTTGCTTTCTTGCACGTTTTGGTTTTCTCATCTAACCTTAACGGGTGCACTGCTTTGTAATGTTGTTAATTGTAAATTGAAAAAACGAAAAAAATCGGCTCGGTTTATTTCATTTACAATGCTTCATTGTTGGAAGTTCTCAATTCACAATAACTCTAAACTAACAACGAGCAGTAATGCCAATACCTCTATCTTGTCAAAGCAAAGCGTAGAGGTACCAGAAGTGATTAACAATAAACTAGTAAAATAAAAGGGAAAGCTCACGAAGGCACAAAGTCGTTCCGTAGCTTTATCAATGGTGGATTTGTGATAAGTGTGTTGTTTGTCACGTTAGAAGCACAAAGTCTTCATAGATGCAGCAATTCCTCGAACAGCATGAACAATTACAAGTGCAAAGTCTTGTAGATTATCCAACCAAAGTATCCAAAGAGCATGAACAATTACAAGCACAAAGTCTTGTAGATCATTCAACCATATTATCCAAAACACAAATGAAAATCTAAATAAAGGATGTAACACAAAGTTTACATGAATTATTTAGAGTCCTTCAGATTCCATAAGCTAATCACCACCAAATGAGATCAATTCATAGGATTCTCGAATCCAACACAAAGTCTGGGTTGCAATCTTCTTCTTTATTGATCAAATTTCATTCACAAAGTATGAACACAAAGTTTCACAATTCTGCTTCAAAAAGGGCAGCACTTCGTTGCAAAATACTAAAGGATAAACTATACAATAGAAATCCCTCATATTTATAAAAGAGAGGGAAGATTAAATCTAGGAAAGTTAGGTGAGTTAATTTAGGAAAATCTCACCTAAATTTTGACTAAGTCAAAATGTAATTTGTTTTCATGAAACTACATCTCAGATATTAGTGTAATTACATTTCGAAAAGTGACATTTAAGATGTCAAAAACTATTTACAAGATGCATAGAGGAAAGCATCAAAATGTTCAACATTGGAGATCAAGAATCTTGATGGTTCCTTGCTTTGGGCGCGAAGTCTTCATACTTCTTCTTGGTCTCCTGTATGAACGCATCATCTGGGCCGATTGTGTAATCTACAAGGGTGTGAGCTCTTGTGATCGGCCTTCTGGCAAATGAATGGATTTTCTTGCACCCGCGAAGATGCGTCTTGAGATTATCAAGTGTCAGCCATATATCGCAAATGATATGTATTGAGGCTTTGGGAAAAATTGTCATCCTCAACTTGCTGCATAACGGCTTCTTTGTAGATCTGGGATAGTTCACTGGATCAGAAGATGTCACCTTTAGGATCACTTGATGAAATCTGGAGAGAAACTGCAAGGATGGTGAATCAATGGACGTTAGCAGAAAAAGTAGCATTGGGAAGCGTGAAGTGAGAAACGATGTTGAGCAAGCATGAAACGAGCAACTAGGCACGGAAAACGATGCAAGAGCGAAGAAATGGGGTCCAGAATGGAAATAGAGCAAGTTTGAAGAGACTAAGATAAAAATTGCCAAAAGTGTAAAGGTGCTAAAATTCAGCACCATTGCACAACAAATGACAAAGTTTGGAAAAAGTGCAAAGGTGCTAAAAATAATGCCATAGTCAAAAATTGGCTAAGTTTGGCAACAATGTGTAAGAGCGCACTTTTTTAGCGCTTCTACACATTTTTGGAAAATCACTTTTTATGCAGGGTTGCTGATTTTTGGCGCCCTTGCACTTTCAATACTTAGCCAAAAATTTGGATGAGTTAGAGCGCACTTTTTTGGCACAACTGCATCTTTCACAATTTAACTAAGTATGATTAGTCAGACTTCGCGAAGGAGCTCGTTTCAAAGGTCTTCACAAGGCGAACATAGGGGGATGCTCAAATTGACTGTTTGAGGCTTTGGAACGCATTACGAGGTGGCTCAAATATTACCTCGTTTTGCGTGCTTGAACTTCACGAACCTAGGAAACGAACAAGTTTCGTAGGGGAGTTATCCGTGAATCGAGCGTTGCTAGATTCCATGATAACACGTAGCACCTAGGGTTTGAAGCCTGTGATCTTGAAATGACGCAGCAGCTGAGGTAAGGTGTAAAATGAGTTGCCAAGGCCTATATTGCTTATGGCTGCCCTTGATCTGTTGCAATATGTTGATATAATACTCCTGCAAACTTAGATCTGCAAAAAATATACCTGAAATTTATCCAATAATGCCCAAATGAAGACCCAAGGTGTTGATGTTATAGCCGCGAGCCTCATACTTACAGCAGTTATTTAATTATCAAGCAATAAATGAAATATAGGCATTGGCTATTTATTTATTGGAGCCGATTTATGAAAAGTTACTTTCATTTGTAATTAATATTTATATTCTTCATTTCAAATGGGGCCGACCTTTTGTGAAATGACGCCTTGATTAACTAACAAGGCCGACTCTTCTTGAAAGCGCGCGACCATTTTTGAAAGGGCACCTCATCATGTATATATAGAGGGCGATCTTCATTCATTGCTCAATCAATTCATATCATCCTTGTTCGAGTTTGCATCTGCAAGAAGTCAAGATATACATACAGTAGTTCGAGTCAAGAAGAGGTTCGATACTCATAGAGTTGGGTGTCATTATTATTTATTCCATTTTGGCCTTGTGTGTGGCCTTATTAGCGGCCTTGTGGTTGGCCATATTGTAAGCAAATTGCTGATATTTTATCAATATATAAGTGATATATTGTTGCTGGGTTTTTCTACCTCAGGAAGGAGGGTTTTCCCAGGGTATATGCTGTATCAAATTGTGTGAAATTGTTTTTTATCTGCTTATTTAATTTCTGATCCTAAAACTAACATGGTATTAGAGCGGGTTTAAGCAAGATCGTGATGAGATTTATACAAGCAGCATTATCCTCTTTTCTTATTCTCTCTTTGTTTGTCTATCTTATCTACGAAAATGGTGAACGGACTCAAGGTTGAAGATAGACTCGATGGTGCCTCTAACTTCACCTCTTGGAAGTTTAGAGTTTTCATTGCATTGGAAGAAAACGACATTCTCGAGTTCGTGGAGAGCGAGGTACCTAAGCCTTCCGATGAGATTGAGAAGACACAATGGAGGAAGAATGGCACAAAGGCCAAGAAGATATTGATTGATTATGTCAAGGATTACCTTGTGCCTATTATCTCCAAGTAGAATACAACTAGAGAGATGTTCGAGACTTTGGAGGGATTATATGAGATCAATAACAACAGCAAAACTCTTGCATTGAGGCAACAACTTCATTACATCAAGATGGTGAAAGGAGATTCAATCATCTCTTTCTTTATGAAAATCACTAAGTTGAAGGATCAACTCTATGCCATTGGAGACATAATTGATGATTGAGACTTAGTCATGTTGGCACTTAATGGTCTTCCTCAATCTTGGGAGCTTTTTATCCAAGGTATTAGTGGAAGATCTAAGCTACCCAAGTTTGATCGTCTTAGAGCATATTGCATTCAAGAGGAATCAAGTTTGGCAGCAAGGGGTAACGGACGGAGTTCTCACAATGAAGACAATCATGTACTTGCTGCTCAAACATCAAAGAGGAAAGGAAGAGAAGGGAGGAAAGGTAACTTCAAGAGGAATAGAGATAGGAAATCGGATGTTGCTCCTCAATCAAAGAAGAAGAAGGATCTCTCCCATATAGAGTGCTTCAGATGTGACAAGTTTGGTCACGATGCTAGAGATTGTACTACAAGACCAAAGCAACATGCTTCTACTGCGGATGTAGGTGATGTCTCTCCTCAAAAGGAATCAAGAGATAACTCAAGTGGATTTCTATTTATCTCAGCCCTATCAAGCAATGTCCCAACCTATAGCAGCACATGGTTGATTGATAGTGGTGCTTCTCGACACATTACCGGATTTAGAGAGCATCTTTCAAATTTGGTGGAGAGAGAAACCAACATTCAAGTAATAATTGGAGAGGAGATGATGCTTGCTATTTAGTGAAAGGTGCTGGAGCTTCCTCTCTTCACCTAGATTTCGACATCTCTCTTCATTTGAGTGATGTCTTGTTCGTCCCAGGGATCAAGAGGAACCTTGTATCAATATTTGCTTTGGAGGACAAAGGATATCAAGTTGCATTTTCTGAGTTAAAAGTTCTTGCTTGGCTGAAGAACTCTAGCATCAAGACAGCCCGAGTGATTGGTGTTCGACAAGAGAGTTTTTTTAGACTTTCCATTCGTCCAATGTAGTCATTGTTGCATGATTCCACTAGTTCAAGCGAGCTTTGGCATAGAAGACTTGGTCACCTCCATTTTAGAGCTCTTCTATCCATGGAGAAGATGGTCACTGGCCTTCCAAAACTTACTTAGGAGCATGATGGTACTTGCAGAGGATGTGCATTGGGTAAGAATACTAAAGGTCCTTTTCATAGTAGTGAAAGTAGATCAAAATGTATTCTAGATCTTGTTCATTCTGATTTGTGTGGTCCAATGTCTGTTGCATCTTTGAGTGGTTTTTGGTATTATGTAATTTTCATTGATGACTAGTCTAGAAAGACTTGGATTTATTTCTTAAAGACTAAGGAATTTGAGGTACTTGAGAAATTCAAAGAATTTAAGGCTCAAGTAGAGAATTTGTCCGGAAAGAGAATCAAAGTTCTAAGATCTGATAACGGAGGAGAATACACCTCTGGAGGCTTCCATAACTTTTGTATCAAAGTGGGGATTAAGAGGGAGTTTTGTGTTCCTTAGAATCCACAACAAAACGGAGTTGCAGAAAGGAAGAATAGATCCATAGTTGAGGCAGCTAAAGCTATGATCCATGATCAAGACTTGCAAACCTTGCTTTGGGCAGAAGCATCTAGAATTGCAGTGTATGTTCAGCATTGGAGCCCTCATCGTATTTTGGAGACTATGACTCCTGAAGAAGCCTTCACAACGTGAAGCCTGAGGTTAGTCACCTGAGAATCTTTGGTTGTCCTGTTTATATTCATGTATCTAAAGATAAGAGATCTAAGTTAGAACCATCTGGCAAGAAAGGAATATTTGTGGGTTTCAGTGAATCTTCAAAACCCTACAAGATTTACATTCTAGGTCAAAAACAGATAGAGATCAGCAGGGATGTCACTTTTGAAGAAGATGTTGAATTCAAAAGATCTAAAGGTTCATACATGGAGATAGATAATGAAGACCAGGAGACTCCTCAAGACATGGACGTTGATCGTACTCCCGAGATTCAGAGGGAGTGCATTGAACAAGAAGAGGATATTGATCCAGTTGAGCCTTTGGAACCAATTGATAGGCCAAGAGATATTGTCATAGGACGAAAGCGACCTCTATGGGATAGGCCAAGAGAAAGCAAAAGACCACAGAAGTTTCCAGGCTATATTGCATTAATGAGTCATATCATTGAGTGTGAGCCTTCCAGTGTTGAGGAAGCATCAAGTCAGCAAGTATGGAGAGATGCTATGGCTAAAGAATATCAATCTATTATCAAGAATGATGTTTGGGATATTGTACCAAGACCTGAAGGGAAATCCGTTGTATCTTCTAAATGGCTTTTCAAGATCAAGCATGCAGCTGATGGAAGCATTGAGAAATACAAAGCTAGATTTGTGGGTAGAGGATTCTCTCAGAAAGAGGGAATAGATTATGTAGAAACTTTTGCTCCGGTTGCTCGTTATACATCCATTAGGACTATTATTGCTATTGCAGCAACTAAGGGATGGAAGTTACATCAGATGGACGTGAAGACAACATTCCTTAATGGTGTAATTGAAGAAGTATACATTGAGCAACTTGATGGCTTTTAGATGCATGGGAAGGAGTCTCATGTTTGTAAATTGAAGAAGGCTTTGTATGGCCTTCAGCAGGCTCCTTGTGCTTGGTATGAGAGGATTGATCAATACTTGATGAGCTTGGGCTTCTCCAAGAATGATGCTGATTCAAATCTTTACTTCAAGGTAGTTGATGGTGAGTCATTAATCTTGGTTCTTTATGTTGATGATCTATTTCTTACTGGAGCAAAATATCTGATTATCAAATGCAAGGAGTTAGCTTTTGAATTCGAGATGAAGAATCTAGGATTTATGCATTACTTTCTAGGATTGGAAGTATGGCAGAGACCCAATGAGATTATTCTGAGTCAAGGGAAGTATACTATAGACATCTTGAAGAGGTTTGATATGATGGATTGCAAATCTATGTTTACAGCGATGGAGACCATTTTGAAGAAGTTAAGTACAGTCAGTTAATTGGATCGTTGATGTATCTAGTCAATACTAGACCAGATATTTGCTATGCAGTGAGTGCACTTAGTTAGTTCATGTGTGAACCAAGGCAAATTCATCTAGTTGCAGCTAAGCATATCTTGAGATACTTGCGTGGCACAGTTGGATATGGATTGAAATATACTTCCAGTGTAGACCTAAAGCTGCAAGGATATTTTGATTCTGATTGGGCCGGAAGTGTAGTTGATCAGAAGAGCACCTCTTGATGTTGCTTTAGCTTGGGGTTTGCGATGATTTCTTGGTGTAGTAGGAAGCAGTGTTCAGTGGCTCTAAGCACTGCAGAGGCCGAGTATATTGCAGCATGTGTAGCAGCTCGAGAAGCAATGTGGCTTCGAAAGCTCCTTGCAGGATTGTTTGCACAGTCATTGGAGCTGATTGTTATTCATTGTGATAATCAAAGTTGTGTGAAGCTTTTTGTCAATCCAGTGTTTCATGACATAACAAAACATGTTGAGATCAAATACTACTACATCAGAGATATGGTATTGAGAAAAGCTATTCAGTTGAGATATATTTGCACTGATGATCAGACGGCTGATATTCTCACCAAGCGTCTCTCCAAAGTGAAGTTTGTGCATTTTCAAGACAAGCTTGGAGTTGTGGAGAATGAAGCGCTTGCTGATAGGGAGATTCAGCATTAGTGATCTTTTGTGTTAATGCATCTTTTTCTGTGATAGAGAAATTTGAGGTGAAAGCCCTTGTTTCCACCCTCTGGGAGTAGCCATGGTGGATGTCATGTTGAGAGACTCCATGACAACATCACATTGAGAGAGTCTGTAATGATTCCCTTGTACTCGTGTTTATCCACCCTTTAGGAGTAGCGATATTGAGAGACTCCATGATGACATCACGTTGAGTGACTTCGTGATGGGCACTTGTTTACATGTTCTTTTCCATACATGGGAGTAGCCATGGTGGATGATATTACAATGAGTGACTCTGTGATGAGCTCTTTTCCACAAATGGGTGTGGCCATTGTGGGTGTCATGTTGAGAGTCTCCATGACATTGGATATCTGGAAGTATTCCTCCCTAGCTAAGAGGGAGTGTTGATGTTATAGCCACGGGCCTCATACTTCCAACAACGATTTAATTATCAAGCAATAAATGAAATATAGCCGTTGGCTATATATTTATTGGAGCCGATTTATGAAAAGTCACTTTCATTTGTAATTAATATTGATATTCCTGGTTTCAAATGAGGCCGACCTTTTGTGAAATGACGCCTTGATTAAACTAACAAGCCCGACTCTTCTTGAAAGTGCGCAACCATTCTTTAAAGGGCGCCTCATCATGTATATATAGAGGGCTATCTTCATTCATTGCTCAATCAATTAATATCATTCTTGGAAACTTTATTCTTTTGTTTGCAGCTCGAAGAGAAAGGGGTTTTTATGATTCGAAAGATATGTCAATGTAGCATAGGTTTCCTAAACTAACCAGAAAAGTACTGAATTGAAATGATTGCAGGGATTAGAAGTACTATGGTCTACTCTATGCGCGGGACGTGGGATCAATTCTTACAAACTTCAACCAAGCTTTGCTTTGCCTCGCTTCGGACAGCTTCCACCGAACCGGTGCAATCTTCAAGGGAAGTAATTGAAGGTATTTAGATCACAATTCAATATGAAGACACCATCACAACGACGCATGCCAACACACAAATCATAATTGAAGTCTGCAATGTTCCAGTTGACCACGCAAGGCGAACACACCATCAGTGAGCCCGCTAGTGGTATGGATTTAACGAAGCTTGCTTAAATTAAACACCACAATCCAGAACTACCATTTATTTGCATGAAATAAAATCTACTTTACTCTAAGCTACTTTAAGATTCTATTGCGAATTAGAAGGACGAAGAAGCGTCGCTAGCTACTCACAAGAAAAGATGAAACCGCCAGCAATGATAACTCTTTTTATTATGAGAGTGTTCACAACATCTTCTTACAAAGCTTTTAATGGAAAACTTCCCTTCGTCTTCAATCTATGCTATTGCTGAGCTATACTATCTCCTAGTTGTCTCTCTATTCTAATAATTTACAAATGAGGGGGGATGCCCCTTTTATAGATGGCCAAATCTAGTGAATGGCTCAGATTCAATTACAATGAAGGGCTCAGATTGAGCCACATAAACCCTAACCCTAAAAATTGCCACAAAGTAGAGTGGGATAATAAATGAGCAGAGATTCCCACTTTCTTCCTTTGGCCATTATGAGCAATTAATGCCCACCATCTTCTAGAAGATTCTCGTCCAAGAACGCGTTCCCACTGTTCTGCTCCTTGACTGCAAACTCTATCAATCTAATTCTTGAACTGATATGGCAGGCACGTTCTCAATCAAACTCCAAGACGGCTACCTCTTTCTTTTGTTTGATGGTGATTCTTCTCCTTGCTGCTAGTGTATTTCAGGTTGGGTGAAGTATGTTGGGAAACACTTTCTGGATCAATGTCGGGGAAGGACTTCACTCTCGAGAAGAATTCCTCTACTTTATCCTTCAATCCGTCCTGCTGTCATTCTCTAACGCCTGGGTCTTCACCTTTTCTTCCATCCTGATCTTGAAGGATTCACTTGTCTTGGACTCAATCATTTCTTCCCTGTGACCTGCCTCCCCGAGTTGGGTGCATATTGGGTCTTCGAGGAGAAATTTCAATACTTAGCCATTTCTTCCAACATCTCCCTTCGTGGCTTGGGCACAAATGAGACATCATGGGGGAGTTTCAACATGTAACTTTTCCTTTTCCAAGGTTGTAACGTTGTCTTCGAGTATCTGTTCCATCACCTCAAGTCATTACTTTTTGGTCCCGACGTTTATCCTGCAAAACAAACAAAAGGAAGAGCATCAAAACACTTGTAATAAAAATCCACTTCACTTACCTAATTGCCATGTTTTTATTTCCGAGGTCTGATTGATCTCTAGATCACATAGGGTTCATCATTTTCCTCTAGCAAATTTTTCTTTCTTCATGACTTTTCATCATGGGTGCATTTAACATCTGTGAGCTGGGGCGCATATCATCTTGATGTTTTCATCTTCTTGCCTTAGCCTTTTCACTCACCTATCCTGTCCATCCTCTTTTAAGAGCTTGACACTTCATCTTGAGGGTGCATATGAAGGGTTGAGCTCATATTTTTTCTCCTTAGATAATTTTCCAGCTTCCCTAAGGGTGCATTTGGGAGGTCTTCTTCCATTTTCTGCCTTAGAAAATTTTTCATATATCTCCTATACTTAGGGCACATTTTTCCCCTAGTTCTTCCATCTTTATCCCTTAGAAAATTTTTCTCAAGCCACCATGTTGTTCTTAGGCGCATACTGAGGGGTCTGCTTCTGTTTTCAAACACATAGAAACTTTACTTATCTTCATTCCTTGCTTGGGCGCATTTGGGAGGTGGTCAAGCAATTTTCGTTGCCTTAGAAATTTTTTCTAACTTGCTTCATCTCTCTGGGCGCATTTTGAGGGTGGAGCTTCCATTTTCCAAACACTTAGAAATTTTTTCTCTATCTTGACAACTTGGGCGCATCTAGGGTGGTGTCATGCCATTCTGTGACTTGGAATATTCTCCTCCATGTTCTAGGCGCATATGAGGGGTGGTCAAGCAATTTTGGTGCCTTCGAAATATTTCTCTAACACCCCCTTGAAGCTTGGGCACATTCTAGGGGTCTAGCTGACATTTTCAAACACTTAGAAAAATCTTCAAGTCACCCTCCTTGCCAAGGCTGCATTTGGTAGAGGGGTGCTACTTCCAGTTTCTTATTGCCTTAGCAAATTTTGATGCCTCCTGTCTAGCTTGGGCGCATCTACATAGGTGTTCTGCCATTTCTCATGCCTTAGAAAAATTTCTAGGCCTTCTTAGATGGGCGCATTTAGGGGGTTGTTAGGCAAATTTGATGACTTAGAAACTTTTTTTTCTATCCAATTCCTTCCTTGGGCACATTTGCTAGGTGGAGCTTCCATTTTTATTGCCTTAGAAATTTTCCAGCCACCTTGGTCTTGCCTGGGCGCATTTAGAGGTTGGTCAGGCAGTTTGATGACTTAGAAATTTCTCAAGGCTCTATTCCACTATGGGCGCATTTGGCAGGGAGTTAGGGAATCTTCAACGCCTTAGAAGATCTTCAAGCTCTTCATGATGCCTAGGGCGCATTTGGGAGAGGGTGATGCCATTTTTCTTCTTGCCTTGGATATATCTGAACACTTAGCCAATTTTTAGCCTTCTTGCCCTCGTTTACTATTTTTAGTGAACCCCTTTATTTTCTAACCTCTGCAACTCTTCTTGTCTTGGAATTTGTTCCACGTGACCCTCATGACCTGTTTGGCCTGTTCACACTGGTGCTTCGTGTTGACCTGCTATTTATAGCCTAGTTCTGGAGGTGACTTACTCTAAATAGTAAGTAGTCGGATTGCGCTCAAATTTCACCAGTAGACTACTTGAGAGATGCCGATTGCAATGGGATACATCCATTTTCAGATATTCTGTCATTTTACCCCTCATTTTGAGTCTCGAAGCTAGAAACCCTAATCTAACTTGCATGTGCCTCAAATGACTTTCCGTTTGACCCCGTTTTTGTTGCATGTTGCTCTGTTTGTGAAACTGAAGTGCTGGGGAGCTGCTAGAGTGAACCTGCTAAAAATAGTAAATGCCTAAAAAAGTGACCAACCATTTGTCGGACGTGTTTGCATGTCATACTGCTTGAGAGATCTCAAAAAACCCAAAAAAACCCATAAAATTGGTCTGCATGTGAGCACTTGCGAAAAATAGTAAGTTTCTGAAAAATAATCAACTTGTCTTGCATGTCACATCATCGCGAAGCTATCGAAACACCCATAAAGAATATCTTGACATGCGTTGAAAAATCAGACATGCAAACCCTAAAAATGGCTCCTAGAGCCTGAATTGCTGAAAGTTACCATCACGGCTTGCATGTTATATGATTGCAAAGGTCTCTTAAAACCTAGAAAGATTCTCCAGACATGCATTGAAAAAGCACACATGCAAACCCTAAAAATAGCTTCCGAAGTCAGGACTGCTAAAAATAACAAGTTGTTAGATTCAACTCAAAATTTGCAGGCAGGTAGCTTAAGGTGTTCTGAATGCAGTGTAGCAATTAGAATTTTAAAAGTGCTGCAAAAAAGGTCCCAAATTGGGTACTTACTAAAAATAGTAAGTTGTCAGAATTCAGTGAAAATTCAGTGGAAACTTGCCTGAAGCCTTCTAACTGCAATGCCAAGCTCAGATTTCAATTAGCCAACTCAATTTGACCTCAAAATAGCTTGAAGATTCAAAACCCTAATCCGTCAGACTTAGCCAAAATTTCAACTTCAGCTCAAAAGATGGGCACATCCCCGGAAAGACAGACGGAACCGAGAGAGACAGCAAGAAAACCAACCAAAACTAAGCCCAAAAGGCCCGAATGGAGCAAAAATTAGGGGGTCCCCATTTTGAATGGGGTGATGTGTGTAAAGGTCACAACACATCCTTGTTCGAGTTGGCATCTACAAGAAGTCAAGATATAAATACAGCAGTTCGCGTCAAGAAGAGGTTCGATACTCATAGAGTTGGGTGTCATTATTATTTATTCCAGTTCGGCCTTGTGTGTGGCCTTATTATCGGCCTTGTGGTTGGCCATATTGTAATCGAATTGCTGATATTTTATCAATATATAAGTGATATATTGTTGTTGGGTTTTCCTCCCTCAAGAAGGAGGGTTTTCCCAGTGTATATGCTGTGTCAAATTGTGTGAAATTGTTCTTTATTTGCTTATTTAATTTCTGATCCTAAAACTAACACAAGGTAGGCCCTCCCCAAGGGTGCACTGGGTTCTCGTCCAATCTATGATAGCCTCTGAGAGTTTTCGTTCCTAGAAGGCTGAAGCAATGCTGAAACCCTTCTCTAGAGCTCAAACCTACAAAGTCTTTCGTAAAAATGAGAGTAGAATGCTCAAAAAGGAGCCCAACACATTGCTTTATAACCTCTCATGGACTGTTTTAATAAAATTCAATACAATAATTTTCTTGAGGGTCTTTCCTCATCCAAAGAAAAGGGCCACTTTTTAAAAACAACTTGAGTTACTAGGATGGGGGCACTTTTCACTGTTCACCTTATGATTTTCAGTTACTATTCACTTTTTACTATTCCATTAAAGCAAACCTTAATATTTTCACTTTAATCTTGGATTCATCAATTGAACTCCAAACTGAAAGGCTCATAAGGCTCGCTGCTAAAACTCCACAGCCCGCGGTAGGGTCCCCTAACCATTTTGCTGACCTACGAAAACCGTAATAGTAGGCCAACCTCTGCTACGATTGAGTTGTCTAAAGAAGGGACATTATAGTCACCAACTTAGTAGAACTCCAAATTTTTCTTAAAATCTCTTTCCAATCCACTTGTAAGAACACAAATGGAATCATGAAATTGTTGTATAAAAAGGTAACAACAACATTATTTTTTGTTTTTTGGTCCAGAACCTCCCATGGTATACTTCTCCCATCATCATTAGTTTTCTAGTAACCCATGTTGATGATTCTTGGCATAGATACTCACCCAACAAGTAGCTCCACCATATTGATGCTACACTACTCTAATCTTCATGTGGACTCCATCAAGAGAGCATTTGATGATGCTTGAAGTTTCATGTGAATCAAAGAATTGGTCTAGGGGGGAATCTCTCTTCATTTGCATGTTGTCAACAGTCTTAAGTGGTCCCTTAAGCAAATCAATTGGTACCACCTCATCACTGAACACTACATTTGGATCCCATATATTATTATTCTCATCACTTGAGTTATTGGAATCAGAAAGTGCCCTATCATCCAATTCAAAGAGTGGATTATCAAAGGATGCCTATGCATCCATCTCAAACAGTGGGTTGTCAACAAGCTGAAAATTATTTCTATCTTCTTGCTCCAACCAATCTTCTTGTTGATCCAACCCTGTACAGACAACTTTTGATTTCTTTGGAAATTGCTCCAAATCAAATTTCTTCTGAAGGTTATCAAGCTCTTCAATTGCTTGGCTGATTTCCTTTGTCGTTTCCCCATTCTCGTGCTTCCTAAATTGCCTTTCAACATCAAGCTGATTCTCTACTTCTAGAAGCATCATTTGGACACTTTCTAGTGAATGCTTCGTTGAGTTAAGCTCAAAGGTGAGCTCATCAAATTCCTTTTTCTTCCCATTGAATACATCAAGGGTCTCCTTTGCAAACTTGAGCATATGGTCCCTGTCTAAAAAGAAATGTAGGAAATCTGATTTCATTGTTTCCCAAGCATCTTTGATTGTTTGCAAAGCTGCAAAGGTGGAGCTCCTTCTATGCCTTTCCGCCTCTTCTCAACTTGGGCTTTCCGAATGAGATCTTCAATCAATTTGTGTGTGGCATCAACTCGTGTCAAGACTTGTACCATTTTCTCTTTTGTGACCAAGAATTCATTCTTCAATTCTTGCAACTCCATAGGCCTTTGATCCAAATCAGCAAGGTCACTTTGCTCATGTGTTTCTTCTTCAACTTTTGAATAGGCTTTGCTACCTTCCAGATCATCTTGGAGCTCCTCCTCTCTTGATTTTTTTTGGGAATCATTCTTGAACACTTCCTGCAAGGGAACATTTCTCTCAACTTCTGAATTGTCATGACTAGAATGATCCATGGGCTCATCAATAATTGCTGTTATGAATTTTTCAGCTTGCTCAACTTCATAATTAACAATAGTAACACCTTTAGTAGATTAATTTTGGGACTCCATGCCATTTGCCTCTAGAGATGTGACATTTTCCACTGCACAAGAGAGTTTTTAATGTTCATCCTGCCTGTATTTTGGCTCTTCTTCAAAATTTTCTGTTGTGGACTTCTCTTCCTCCTCATGCTTCACTGTCAAAAATGGTTTCAACTTTTCTTCACATTGACTAACAACCTTTTCAGCTAACACATTTGCATCTGTTAAGGAGTTTTGGTCACATCTTTCCTCACTTTAGACAATAGAATTGATAAGAGTGGATAGGGAATGCTATCACTCTCATTGACCATCAATGACATAATTTTTTGCATGGCTGTTATAATGTTATCATGATGAACCTTTCTAACAACAAAAAATAAATATTTGAACATTTGGAGTATCAGATCATCATAGTCAAGATCAATCATCAACACACAAGATCTAACCTTTGCAACAATTTCTAGAATTCCTACTCTCTTGGGAAAGGAAAGATGTCTAGGTTTTTTCAAACCATAGAAACCTTCTACCATCAGCTGAGAAAAACTCCTTCATTGTGTCATCATTGAATAGAACCTCAGGAGTTGTAATTCTTATAAATTCACTGACACAAGAAATAATTACAACTCTAACTTGTTCATCCGGGTATCTCATAAGCTTAGGCTTAGCCAATGCATTCATAGCGAAAGCCACATCAATCTTCAACTCAATAGAATCTAGCTGATCTATCTTCAAGAAACAACTGTCCACAATATCCATAGTGCATAGCAATCCATCCCTTGTTAGACATAAGTGGTCACGTGTTTTTCCTGCCTCATAAATCTTCTCATCTAATTCAAATGCCATGATTCAGATGAAGGTGTATACAAATTTCTAAATTTTTCCTTTGTCACAATTAGATGGAGTGATGAACTCAACACAAACAATTGTTGAGCAAAAGCTATGCAACTGGAGAATCTACAATAAAGGTTAGCTTCCCAACATGCTGACAAGATCACCAACTGTGATACCACTATAATAACCACCCTTATTTTAAAAAAAAATGGTGAGCTCAACTGTAACAAAATGCATAACAGCTTCATTTCTATTTTTTGATCACCTAGGTCTTAGAAAGGGCAAGGTGAGAGCATATAGTGTTTTGGAATGCTACAAACTAAAATCAACTACTGAAAGGAAAGGCATCAAACGACAAGCTTGCCAAACCACTTTTTCAGTGGGATACGAAAGCAAAACAAAAAGGAGAACCATCTTCTTATTCAACGGAATTACAATAGCACATCCACTTTGCAGTGGGAAACCTTATCTAAACTGAAAGTAAATATAAAAGATCCTCCTACTTATCGAGTGGGGGTGATTACAAACCACTTGTGCAATGGGGTAAGTATCAAGATTAACCAAATTATATTCACTAGTGGTACTACCAGCTAGAATGACAATCAAGTACAATAAAAGAATGACTTTGGTGGTAAGACCATCCAAAGCATTACATCAATAGTTCATGAACATTTTAATCATCAAATGAAGTGGTTAGCTGCTGATATGAAATTGGTAATACCAGTGGCATTTATCACCTCCAAATCAATTCTGAAAACCATGAACAATCACCGAAAAGGACAACCAATCAATATACCTTGCAACTTTAATGCTGGTATGATCATGACAAATCTGGAAATCAAAGTATAACTGCTGGCAGGTGATGTAGTAGGTCTGAAATGATTGGACTAAGCTGTTACAGGTTTGATATATCATTGTTGCACGTCAAACAACCATAAAAAAATCACCCAAAACACCTTCCAAACAGCAAAGTCCACCTCAAATCATCAGACATCATCAACAAGTACTTCCTAATCCAACAATCAACACATAAAAGACCAAGAAAAGAGGGCAATTCAAGCCCAAAAGCTGACACCCAGGTCTGCAGGTGGTACAGACCAGCAAGATAGTTCTTAAAAAATATTCAAACATTCATCACACTTTGCAAAAGTTATTCCAAATCACTCCTAAATATCTCCATATTAAAAGACATCAAATAGCTCCATCAGAAAATCCCAAAAATTGAAACTTCGTTGAAGCACAATGATGCTTCCTAAATGAAATCACAGTAACTCTAGCTAGGGATTGTCTTCCAAATCCAAAACTAGAAATCAAATGAAGGTTTTCGTCCTCAAAAGATTTTTGGAAGAACATGCATGTTTAATTCGACAACATAATGGTTTAAGAAATCTTCAACATACAAAATGAGCCCCCAACACATCCTTTTATAGTTTTTGCATTACTTTTTCAGAAAAATGCTTTTTTTTTGCTTTTTTTCATTTTTTCTCTGAAAAAGCATTTTTTTTTCCTTTTTTGAAAACCGTTTTTTGCTTTTTTGCTACTTTTTTTCTTTTGAAAAAACACTTTTTTGCTTTTTCAAATTAAATAGTTCATTTTTTGCAAAATTGCCACTTGTTTCTAGGTATTTACTTTTGTGGAGAAAAAGTGAATAAAATATAACATTTAGCAAATATTTTAATATTTAACATTATAAACTTAAATGTATATTCTAAATACTCCACTCGAGTTGTGGAAAGCACTGCCAAGGCTTCAAAATCCAATTTTGATCATGTCAAAGTGTAATTGAGGCAGAGGAGGTGATGACAGGTGCCAACTCGAAGACTTACTAAAAATAGGCTTGCTCTTTAAAAAGTCTGGAGGACACTTCAAGATGCCAAAAACACTTATGAAAGTGTTACTATGATCCATAACGTAAATTGAGCTGAATGCTGTCAACAAAAACCAGGAAAGACTGAACTTGTGCTCTCCAAGAAGTTTGGAGTTCTCCCTAACACCCCTAGAAGCTTATAGGAAAAATCGGAAGCTTGCCAAAATCTCACAAATCAATATTGCTAAAATAGGGGACATTACACCTTTGAAATGGTGTGCTATACTCATCCTCAACAAGCATTATGTTTGTTTGTATAATTTTTTAACCTACAAATTTATTTATATATATAAAAAGAAAGTAGTAACATTGACGATTTGCCAAGAATTTGGGCAGAAGAAAAAATGTGAAATTCAGCATTTGGTAATATATTGAGATGGAAGGCTTGTAAATTTGCTGATCTCAATCAGTGTGGGCAAAAGAGTGGAAAAGAAATTACAGATAAAATTACAAAGATGATGAAAACTTGTTAGCAACCAGTGAGAGCATGCCTGCCTATCGTCTACCATTCAGATAGTGGTGCTCTTATTTCAATAGGTTAAGATGGAATTAAGGGCTGTAAACCTTCAATAAAAGTCCATAGTTAATATTGAGTGGAATTAGCTTGTTGAATCAATAGTCGATGTAAATTGTAAACAATGGTTATAAGAATTGTACAAAAAAGGAAAAAGTGACATTATGCTTATTATTAGTATTTTTGGTTAAGCATATGTGCAAAGTAGGTAGTGATCCATGTGTAGAAGAAGATCAAATAAGAAGTTATGTTCATTAACTGTTGCATGATAAATAGTACCCTATAATTTTCAAACATCGCTTGTGGTGGAATCTTGTTTAGTTGATGGGCCCAAATGATTTTATAGAAAATTTGCAAACTGAGAACCTTGAATGGGATTTTAGGAACACAAATGTGAATCTTTAATAGTGTCTTGAGTGAAATATAAAATAAGCAGGGCAGTGATGTTTACTGTTTCTTGTGGAATGCAGAACACCCACAGGATGGCTAGATTTCTGTCTCCTATTTTTTGTGATGTTCCCGCTCTAGTCAGTTCTCGGGAATAGTGTGTTAGCCCTTTCTTGGACCCTTGTGGGCTAGCTGGATTGGTTAGAGGGTCAGTGGTGTTTTCTGGAGGAGTTGATCGTTCTCGTTTTCAAAGCTCAGTGATTGGTTCACAATAGGCATTAGCAGTTCAGGAGTTGACAGCTTCTGACGGCACAGGAATATTTGGAGTTTTGAGAGAGTTATGGACTTTTAAGTGATTTGAGTTAATTAATTAACTTAATGCTTTATTATAAAGTCAATTTGACTTTATATATTTTATATCACTTAAATATTCCATAAAGGTGATTTAAAATTTAAATCACTTAAAATATAAAGTGGCGCCCAAGTATTTAAGTCAAGACTATTGAAAAATGACCTAAATGTATTTTAAAAGATTTAAATCTTGAAAAGGGCGTATCTTTCTTGAAAGTCGTGCCTTTTTGCATATAAGGCATTTTGGCAATGAGAAATTGACTTCTTGAATATTTCAACTTTGCCTTTGAGGTTTCCTTTGTGCTTTCCTCTGTGATCAGGGTTTGTGCAACTTTTCCATTGGAGAACGATAACTCTTCGATGTTGAGCATTTCTGAGACTGTGAAAGATCAGTCGAATTAGTGCAATTGAGAGAGCTTCATTCAGAAGTTCTACATGCTTCAAACAGGGTTTTATCATTCAGTTTATACTTGTCTGCAATAAGGAAGGGGGTTTCTACACTTGAGGCGTCCTCTCCAGCACATTCAATAGCTTCCAGCTTGGATCTTTTGCATTGGGAAATGTGCCTTTTTGGGAAGGCGTGTGAAGTAATTAGCTGAAACGCCTTTCTTTTGGCTCCTATTTGTCTTCCATCTTTGGCGTCCGCCTTTCTCAAGAACTTGTAACCTGTTTTGAGGAGGGAGAACTCAGATCTGGAGGCTAGGCGTCCATATTTGTCAGAATTCACCATTCTTGGCTGGCAAGTTGGCTTACTTCTTTAAATAAATAATTTGGAAACATTCTGGTATGTTTAGCACTTGTGATCTATTTGTTATTGTTAAATAATACCTTCTGCATTCTTATTCTGTTTAAAATAGCTCAGTTTTCTCAATTTATGAGCTTTTATATGATGCGCCCCTTCTCTTCTGTCTACAAACTTGAAATATTCCGAGCCAAATTTTTTTGTTTTTTCAAATTACAAATTACAAACCAATGCACCCATTAAGGTTAGCAGCTAAACCAAAACGTTGCTGAAGCAACTCTAACCAGAATGTACACCAGGATCCCGATGTGGGCAAGGTGTGAGCATTGGTCAGAGGATCTTAATCAAAATGCTTATGCAATAACTCTAACCAAGAATGGCGCCGATGATGGCGAGCATATGGTCAGAGGGTCTTCTATACTAATTACTGAAAAGGAACTCGACACCAAGTATGTGCTACCCAATCCAATATGGAGTTGAGGCGACCATATGGCGGAGTATTACAAATTACAATGCTTGAAAGAAAGAACTGAAGTGCTGAAAGTACTCAACACCCAGAATGTGCTTTCTAACCCAGAGTGGGAAAGTAGCTACCATAGGGCGGAGGTAAATTAAATACAATAGCAAATGCTGAAAGTAAAGATGAGCATTACAACTTGATAAGCAAGATTATAACTGCTGTCAGTACTACTGCCAGCTTACAAAATGTTAGACAATGCCTTGCTATCAATACAATCGAGAGTAATAGAGCTGCAACAATATTAATAGAATCCCTTTCAATGAATAAGGAAGATTAACTCAGAAACTGCAATATTAAGGCCAACTTGATAATCTGATTTTTGACAGTCCGGATCTTCACGTGCATGAACAACAGCCCTGTATCTCACAAATTCAATCACAACTCTCTCCAGACTTACTCAATTTAATCCAAACAAAATGCAATATGATTCTAATATGATGGCGACCAACTTAGAACACTGAAACTCACTCAAAAGACCCTATTTATTTAATGCACGAAACCCAATGCAGATCTGAAAAGTACGGCCCAGCAAGGGGGCGACTTTGCAATTAAAAATCAGATACTTCTTTAAAAATTCTACAAATTTGCATAAAGGGGCGCCTTGCCTAGACAGAAAGAATGACGCAATACCCATAAGCGATATTTCTGTATTTTCTGATTTACAAATAAAAACACAAATCTGCTGTAGCTAAAATGCAATTCTAGAAATGCTCTAATATGCAAAATCAGAAACTAAATAGCCACAATGCTGATTACAATGCACCAATCCCAATGAAACTCACAAAACTATACTAATTCACCACTAGTTGCTGTGTTGCAAGCAAGAAGCAATGCCCGAGCTAGGAGGCCTTCATTCCTCGAAGCAATCCAATACCATTCCGGCAGAGTAACAATACTGTAGACCAAAGATAATGAATTGAGGATCAAAGTCTTCCTTTTATAATTTCCTGTTGACTTCTCGAAACCCTAAACTTCTCTTCAGAGTCAAACCCTAATCCCTTCAAAAGATGGCGTCCCTTTCTTCAAAGCTCAATCTTGACCTTTTTAAATAAATTCAACACTTTAATAAATGCGTCCAACTTAAGGCTTGATTTGACCTTGATAAATTATAAAATAATCTTTAATGAAGGCGCCACCCTCAAAAGACCACTTTTCAAAACAACATGAAGTCAATAGACTAGGCCAAGGGGTAATATAACATTAAAATATAATGTTATTTAAGTGAAATGAACTTATCTCTCCGAAACTGCATCCCGAAGCCAAAATCTGAATAAACCAATTGAGACGACTGAAGAAGAAAGTCAATTGTGCTGAGACCAACAGGTTCACTGCCCAAAATAGAATTTACTAAAAATAGTAAATTCCAGAAAGTACTCAGAATGCCAAGAGAAACATATCACTGCGAAGCTCTCTGAAAACCCAGAAAGAATCCGCCATTGAAACAACCAACTCCGAGCCAGAACATCCTTCAAAATAGGAAACCCTAATTTTACCTTCCGACTAGCCTACGGGTCTCTGGAATAGGCCAACGGTCACTGAAAAGATCAGGCTTGAGACGGGGACATTACAAAACTTTTCTTAAAAAACTAAAAAAACACAATAAGATTTGAGAAAATACTGAGGTTTAATTGAGAGAGCCAGCAGGGCTCATCACATTTTTCCACATTGCAAATTGTTTCCAAGGCTTCCCTAAGCACTGTGTTGGTGCTTTCATATAACTATTTTGTATTCTATGTTATTTGTATGGATTAAAATGAAGATGAAGAACTATTCATTCAGATTAGATATTTAATAAATATTACATAAGAATTGTATTTATTAAAACTTCAATTTATTAGTTAAGTACTTAATTGTTATAAGTAAATAACTATTTGTATGGATTAGACTGAAGATGAATAATTATTCATTCAGATTAGATATTTAATTAGTATAACATCCTTTAGAATTGTAGTTATTATGAATTCAAGTTTATTAGTTAATTGTTTTAAGTTGTGTGGGGCATTTGAAGTGTCGCTAGGAAGTTTATTTTAACTCCTTATTTTCTTTTGTATATACATCGACATAATGAACATAAAGAGTCAACCTGCTACCTACATTTTGATTTTAGTGGGGAAGAACACTTAAAAGTATTAGTAATTATACGATCATTTACAGACATTGGTACATGCCTTTACCTTCCTATTTCTAAAACCAAGAACCTGGCTAGGAAATTTGAAAGCTAGCAGTAATTTAGGCTTAATTTGACTAGACACCTCAGAGTATAAAGTTTGCAATATGAATGAAGAACAATGCAAGACAACTTGGCATTTGGACCTCCAAGTAGCATACAAATTGGCCAGGCAGAGGCATTATCAAATAGCTCCGAAATTGGCTTGAATGCCTGCCCAACAATCATGATGTAGAACTATTCTCCAAGCCAAGTTTTAGAGAAAAAGTGTGAGAACATGTCATATGTTGCCATGACTAACTGTCTTGCTTGCAGCCCTAATTGCTGCTGTTCACAGGTTGTATGATTAAGTTCAGGCCAAAATTAGACCAAGAAAGGATTATCAAAATGTTTTGGGATTGGCATTGGGGTCAAGTAGGGTTACCCATTCCATTGACAAACTAGAGGAGTGGATAGACAAGTTTGGTGGTGGGAGTGTTCACTTGACTAACTATTTAATAAAGTTGCTTTTATATATAGATTATCTTATTTTAGTGGAAAAAACAATGCATGATTTGAGGGAACACTTGAAGCTCTAGAATTGTTCTACCAAGAGGTGGGGATGTAGGTGAGCACCAAGAAAACTAAGGTCATGATCTTTTCCTTGAAGAGAAAGAAGGTCCATATGGAATTTATCTTCGAAGGTACCCCCTCGCAAGTAGTTAATGACTATACATATCTTGGCCTTGATCTCCACAATAAGCTTAGCTGGGATACATGTAAAGCAAAAAGAATATGAGGATGTAAAGCCCTATACTCAATATAAAATAGATGCAAGAGTGTTGAACTGTGGGATTGGAAAACTAAGAAAACTCTCTTTGGGTTGCTAGTGGTACTAGTAGTGTTATACAGGTGTGAAATTTGGGGTGGCAACACATCAGCAATGAAATGGAGACAAATAGAAAGATTACAATAAATCTAATCACGAGTAGCCTTAAAATAAAATTGTTTGTTCCCTATGAGATTGCCTCAGCTAAAGTTGGGGTCTTTCTTGTGGAGGTGTTGACTATGATTTTCTTGCTAAGTTATCGAAAAAGGCTAGAGAACATGGAGTTGACTCATTTTCCCAACATGGTGGCAAAAGAGAAATTAGACAAAAGGAAGAGCATGTGGATGAAACAAAATGACAAGTGGATGAATAAATAGGGTATTAGCATAAAAGAGTCCCTCAATAACAATGGGGCAATCAAAAAGTACGTGCAAGAAAAAGTCAAAGAAAGCATGTGGACAAGGCAACTTGGGAGGAAAAGAGAAAACTATATCAATCATTTCAATCCTTCATATGGTCATGCACAAAAGTACTATATAGAAGTGGAAATAAAATGGAAAGAAAAATGCTAATGGCCCAGTTAAGAACTAGTTCGCATCAGTTTAGGTGTGAAATTGGAAGGTAGACAATACCTAAAGAAGAGTGGGTAGATAGAAGATGTTATTGTACTTTAGAATTGGTGGAGACGAAATGGCATTACATCATAGAATGTTCGACTTATATAGATATTTGGGTCAATTACATCGAGATTTTAAATGTGGGCTCCTTGAGTAACTCGTTTGAAGAAGAAAGGATAACAAAAATTGTAGGATACTTGATCAAGATACACAATAGATAATCTATGTTACAAAAGGAAAGGGAGATCAAGTAACTGCCATGTTGGCGGTCTATTGTTCTTATTCGTGTTGTTGGCTAGCCACAGGTCCCATAGGCTGTTTGGCCTTGTGGGCGTTATTAAAAGCATTCATTCATTCAATTGAAGCTAAATGACAAAGAGAATACTGATGGTAAGGAATGCTCTCACCCACATCCCTAAAATAAATTGAACCCTCATTTGGATTGAGTAATGGATACAACTATGCATTTAGTTGGCAGCTAGTGACATACCGCCTCCTTGGATGGCATTTCTAAGAAAAGGCTAAAGAGAGTGTTTAAGATGTAGAGTGGTTTGTTCTTTTATGTAGGCTAGTCGATGCTAGGGGAGGAATTTATGGTTGCAAACCATTACTATAGATTGAACACAAGCATTTTATCAATGTTTGTGGTAGTGATGTTGGATCTTGGAGTAGCATTGCTCATATTACCCATGCTTGACAACCTCTCTCGAAGCCTCTTGCCTCCATGCAACAATGAGGACTACATGCCTCAACAACACCCAAGAACATGGAAGAATGTTGTACATGTTCTCAATCAACAACTATTTGTGTGATACAACACCCATGAATTTGTCATAGTGTTGTTGATGTCACCAAAACTTGTCAATCTTTCCATAATAGAGAATGCCTATGTTTACCATCCAAAAATTCCTTCCTATAGTGCTGTCCATGTTCGCAACAAGAAGTATACATGTGATACAACATACCATAGTGCTGTTCCATGTTACCCAACTTGTCCATCTTTCATGCAACAATGGAGATTGCATGCTTGCAACACCTAAACAAATTTGTTGATGCTGTACATGCTCTCAAACAATAAGTATAAATATGATAGAACACCCAAGAAAGTGCAATAGTGCTGTTCTTTTTACCCATACATGATTCATCCCTTATTCATTCAAATGGAGAAAAACAACACGTTTTTCTCTTTTTTAATCACATACATGGCTACAACATGTTTACAAGCTGTCCATGTTGCTTTTTCATGGTTTAATTGCTAAATGATTGATATTGTTCTACACCATGCATGCATTCTATAAACAACAATAGATGTGTTCCTTTTACAACTTTTCAAGAAATGTGAGGGCTGAAAAACGTGCATTACCGCATCCATTTTAGCTTTTTGCTCTTGCTTACTTTCAAGTCAACAACCTACAATAGAAACTTGGGATGCTACCAATGCCTATACCTGACAACAACACTCTCATTTCTTATGAAAATTAAGCAAGTTGTTATGTGACTTTTTCCCCAAGAGAAGAGAAAATTATGAAATAACCCTTTAGAATTAAAAGGGACATAGAGAAATAAAAGATATTATGATCCTTTTGGTTAAAAGAGAGATTAATAAAGAATATATATAAAAACTCTTTAAAAAAGGGAAGAATAATTATTTATTTTAAATAATTATTAAAAGGAAACCTTTGTGCAAGGGTGTGATGGTTTGGAAACCATCCCCTAAGTTTTATATAAGCATTTATGTGAGACTTGGAAAGGCATTCACGGAATGGAGAACATTTAAGGAAGAAAAAGTGGTTGGTGAGCTATGGGCAAGACAGGGAAGGGGGCACATCTTGTGTGTGTGTCCAACTTGGGGTACAAAGGTGTACTCAAAACTGTCCTGACCAAGGCTTGGGTATTGCACGGTGTTGAGCATTGTTCCAGTGGAACCAACACTCATGTAGAGCGGCGAATTCCGCTTATTTCTCCCAGATTGCTCCATAGCAAGAGCCACTACCACTGACATCTTCTCAGGGTGAGAGTGGCTTTTTCAAGTGTTATTTATCAAATAAGTATTAAAACCATTGATTCTAAATTATATTGAGAACAGTATATATATATATATGATTTTGGTGTTAATGTATATGAATTATATGGATGTGTATTCAATTTATCATGTTAACTATCTATTTTGAAGTTTCTTACTAAGTTATGACATGTTGTCTTTTGCATTGGTTATTCACATCCATTTTGATTATATTGCAGCTTATAAATTATCTTCACTCTAACATTTAATCCACTAAATCCGCTGCCAACACTTAAAATAACTTTGGAGGAAAAGTGACATTACACAAGTACTCTATCCAAACATCATGAGACAACCCCTTAACATTCACTGGTGGTGAATCCTCACAAAAAGGCTTCTCCTTATTGCTTGATGTCTTGTGATTCTCCTCTTGCCCAAGTGGTTGCTCTTTGCTGCCTTGGCCATGCTTTGGGTCAAGTTTGGGATGGAGTTTCCGACACTTATCATCCCATTGTCTTCTAATTTCTTATGCCTATACCTCACTACAACACTCTCCCATTTATTATGAAAATTAAGGAAGTACTCTATCCAAACATCATTAGACAATCCCTTAACATTCACTGGTGGTGAATCCTCACAAAAAGGCTTCTCCTTATTGCTCGATGTTTTGTGATTCTCCTCTTGCCCAAGTGGTTGCTCTTTCTTGCTTTGGCCATGCTTTGGGCCAAGTTTGCGATGGAGTTTCTAACACTTATAATCCCACTGTCTTCTAATTTTGCAATGGGCACATTAATTATTAGCTTCACACATGCTCAAATTAGATTTCTCATTACCTTCCCTGAGTGCTCCTTTGTCCTTCTCTTGTCTTGATTTAGGTGAGTGGCTCTTTCATTTTCCATCCATACTATGAAAATTATGCTCTTTAGTGATGGTGTTCAGTTTGCACATAAAACCACAATAGTTATTTCATCCACAAACTATTCACGGAACTTATCATTTGCAATCTTGTGCTTTATGCATATTCCTTTTGCAGTTTAAACAAAAGATGAAATTCTTATCCACATGCTCAATTACCTTCTTGGGCTTGGTTAGTGGTGGACTAGGTGGAGAGAAATATCCCCATTTCTTCTTTTCTTCCTTATTCTTTGAAAGTGGGACATTGCTGTCCTCTTCTTCCTGATTTTCTACTCTCTTTGAAGGCTTATTGTAGGCTGTACTATCACTGTTTTGTGGAGTTTCAGCCTATGCACTTTTTGTGGATGTTGATGTGATTGTGTTATTGACTGGATGATGACACAAGTACGCTGCTGTTTCTATGTCATACAGTCTTGTGGCATTGTCCGCAGTTTTTTTATGTATTTCCCTTAAATTAAATTTGATTTGTGCACACTGAAGAACTTTGCGAGTTTTCTCCAGTCTCCATGCGTCCATATCCAAGTCCTTTGTATGGTAGTCGTCTCTCCATGATGATAGGTTGGAGTATTCCTTGTCCATTCTTACTAAGCCCTCCTCCTTCATATCCCATCCTTGCAAGTAATCTTGAACCTACACCCTTTGTTTGTCCCTCAAACTCACAAGTGAAATTATTAGTTTCCAAATTATTAAAAGAAATTGATTCATGGATGCCCTTGCATAGCTTTTCTACATTTCCTTCCTTGTCATGAGAAGGGATTGCTCCACTTTTCTTTGTATACTCTCTTTCTCTTCTTGCAGATTTAATAGAAGCATGCCCTCCTCTTTCAACAACTCTTATATCCTCCCATTCAAATGGTGGATTTCTTTCCAAAGAGCTCTAATTTCTTCCAAAGCAACTTCATGACTTTCTTGGAGATCTTGAAACTTCTTCTTCATGGATTTAGTTATGGTTGATTCCTTGCAACTTGCACACCGTGAAATCACCTGCATATATGGTTGTACACACAAACCCTATGTGTTAACCAAAATCCTCTATAAGCCCCAAAAGAACGTGCTTGCTTTGATACCAATTGATCCAGAAACTCTCAAGAGCTACTGTTCATAGAACTTACAAAACCAAGAATTATTATTTTGCTAATAAATTCATGATTAAATGACAGTTTATTAATTGGTGAGTATGCTATGCTACTTATGGAAACAAAGTTGTGCAACATAACACCATATTTGAGCTGGGAAGACCCAATGTTAGGTGGAAAACCTAGTTGGTAGAGGCAACTGCTCTTCTACTTGATTATATTACTCATGAAAAAAGATACAATACACAATTGTTCCCCTTAACGGTGGAGAATGGTACAACACAAATAACCTCTCTCTTGCTGGTGTGGAGAAGGTATGACACAATTTTCCTCTTTGCAGTTTTGAAATCCAAGCTCACATTCCATATATAGAATTACAAAGAAGAAATGAAGAGACAACCTTTATTCCCTCATCCTTATGAATTCTCATGTATAACAGAGTCTTCAAAATCCTCCAAGAAGTCTTACAATCACATAAAGCTCCAAACAACATCGACTCACTTTGTATTCCATATTTAGAAGCTCTACTTGGTGTGGATGAAACTGCAATTGTGTGGATGTTTGCACAATTATTTTAATGTCCAATATACTTTTCCTTTTGTTGTTTCTTCATAATTTGATTTTTCAATTGAACCTCAATCTAAATCTAATTTTTTGTTCACATTTTTCTACTTTGTTCATGACTATACCATTTGATCAATTACCTTGGAATCCTTTCAGATCAAAGTGACTATTTGTCATGTCCTCCGATTTGGAGGCAGAGTAATTTAATTAAATTAATTAATTAAGTTGTCCAAATATTGATATTTCATAAGGATGACTAATTGATTATTTTAATTAAATTAAAGTGGAGTATTAAATTAATTATTTAATAAAGTTATCTTAATAAAATAATATCTCAAAGATAACTTTATTATAATTAATTTAATAAAGTGACTATAATAAAATGATATATCAAAAAGTCACTTAAATAATAAAATAATAAAATATTCTAGAAGCTTCTTGGAGATGGGTTAGAAAAAGTATATAAGAAGCTCATTGCTAGTCATTCAAGCACACTTGGATTTATTACTTCTTACATACCTGCGTGGTAGAAAGAGAGCTTGAATGCTTTCATTGCCTGAGGGTTTGAAGACTCTAAGGTACCGGTTTTGGTTGTGAAAAATCAACCCTAGTTGGAAGAGAGTGAGAGATATTTCAGTCTTTCACATTGTGCCAAAATTTTGTGGCCATTGGCCAAATTTTGATAGCTGGAAGAAAATCGATTCAAGGAGGAAACAAGTCAGCTCTGGTAGAGTTTTCCAGCAGTCCAGTGGAAGGACGATTTTGCTTATGCATTGGAGATTTTGTGGAGATCGATTAGGGGTTTGTATTGGAGGATTGATTTCAGTTGGAGTCATCATCGATTTGTCCTACCAAGGACAATTCTGCATTGCACATTATCTGATTTGCATTTTCAGTATTTTGGCGGCTAGTAGAGGACCACGACTTTGCTCATACAAGGCACATTTGGCATCAATTTCATATCAGACTTGGAGCGCACCATTTTGGAGGCTATGGCGATGGTTTTTGATGCATTTTGAGAGAGGTTTGGAGCTGCTATAATTTTATATCAGAGGTTACAGATCAGAACAGGGGCGGCACACTTGGAGGGTCGACTTCATCACTTCTTGGTGGATATTCATTGTGTGACAAGCTGCCATTCATCTCAGCTTCATCTTCATGATTATACCAGGTTCTTTGATGTATTTTGCATAGTATATGTCATCATAGAGATTGCTGCTGTAGGTGCGTAATCATAGTAGGGTTGTCATACATTTAATATCATTTTGTAAGCCAAGAGTCTTGGCATTGCATTGTAATCAGACCATCATATATATTGATTAAGGAGAAATAAGGTTGCATGATAATTGCTTGTCATTATGTCAATGTTCATTGGATATATACTTTGTATGACAGGTGTCTGTGATAATGTCTAGAGGTACTTACCTGCTGATACAGTCATATAATTGCATTGAAAGGCTGCATTTAGTGTTAGCATTGCATTACTTTCATTTCCAGCACTTAGAATAATATCTCTCATATCAATTTCAAGCATTATTGCATCACATAAACCAATCAAGACAAACAGAAAACTCAAGACAGCCAACTCAGACCTTGCAAGACAATTGTTTGACAAAATTCCTCAAGTACAAGATAGCCATTTTCAGTCAATTTGGGTGAGGGATATTACACTATTATTTGTTGTGTATGACAGATCTATGTTGATGCCCAACAATGCTAACCTCACTTTGCTCAACACTATTATTGCTAGCAACCCTGCCAACTTGTGCAATCACCAATAACTGATCAAAGGCTAATACAGTCTCTTTTCCCCCATTAGATAGGAGATGAGAAGTCCTTGCAGCGGAAAACAAATCCAAACAACTTTTTTTGCTCTTCATTAAAGCTCAGAAAGGATAGTCAAAATGGCAATTACCAAACTGAAAGGAAATGCAACTAGTTTATACCAAAATTGCTTCTCAAGTTCGAAATTAAATTTATGGAAAAAACTACATTGAAAGTATATCAATGAACATTGCAAATTGAATTATGTGGGAATTGATAATCACATTGATTTCAATAGCCTTTATGAAGGTTCATGTCTTATGTACATATAATGCAGGTGGGTTCCTCTAGAAATGTGACAATTAGTTGTACTGATTAGTCCAATGATCATGAGTATTTTATTGAGAAGTAATCGCATGAGCTTAAGTGAGATTATGCACAATATAAAAACAAATCACCAAAGACAATAAAATACTTGCATTTATAAAAGACTCATTTGATTCTCAGGCCGCATCACTCTTTGCTTTCACGATTATATCATTTCTTAAATAGGACCTAAATGCATTTCTAACTACACACATCTTGTATGCTTTGTGCTTAAATGCTTGAAAAGAAAATTGAACATGCTTTACCCTAATAGTAATAATAGTACTAACATACAAAATGAAGCAATGCTCTTAAGTGACTCTCTTGTATGTTTCTTACTTTCTTCTAACAATTACCAAAATGAGGACAAGAGTCATGCTCCTGTGTCACTATAAAACTCACATACATACATACATATGTGTAATGCAGATCCCTTGATCCATGCATGATCTCATTTTTGCCTCTAATCACATTATTTTTGAGAGACCACTAAGGGATTTTGTAGTTGAAAGTGAAACAACTGTTTGGAAAAAGAATGGTAAGAATTTATTTTAAATTTTCTACTTTGTTTCCTCAAAGGGCGTGTAGGAATTGCGTTGGCACATCCTTTTGAATATTCTTTGTTCCACTTCTAAGTCTTGTATTTTCTGGTGAGATGTGTACTGGTGTAATGGCAATCGGAAATGTTGTAAAAACATTTATGTACCTGCCATGTCGATTAGTAAAATACAAATGTCTGTCAATTCTCTAAAATGCCCATGGCTTTTCATGATAGCAAAGAATAATCAATTAATATGATGGTATTTCAGGATTATGCATTCCTCTGATTAAATACTATGTTCTGATTATATTGTGTGGGATCTTGTAGTGTGAACTGTACAATGAAATACATATATTTCATGGTTTCCTTTTTGAACTATCAGTTTTCGCAGTTTTCTTGTCAGCATTTCACTATCAATTTGGTTGTTAGAATTCAGTGGTGTCATGGACCTGGTGTGAAGTAGGTTACATGTATCTGAGGATGTAAGAATACTGGTAGGAGATATAGGATTATGTTGGATGTAGATGCTAATCTTGTCTCTAAAGTGGAATCATCACTTGACTTATTATTTTTTTGGTCTGTTGCAGCACAAATTATTTCCCCCTTTTCTGATTATGGTCTGTCACGTAATCCTGCATATATGAACGCGGGACAGTTCATGACACTGTTCGATTTCCTTAAATTGGCAAAGGGTCAAGCAAATGTTGGTGTGCTGATTAATATACCGGTAAATTTCATTTATAACAGTTGGACCATGTTTTTATGAATTTTTTGTCTAAAGCAAGTTATAGTTTCTAATAGATACAAGGAATAGAGTCATCTTTTTGTCAGTTGTTCAAAGCACTGACCTTAATTTTCCATCAAGATGGATCCAGTAGAGAGATCCAAAATGTTGGATACCAATTTTCCTATGGAGCTGATCAAGGAGCATGTGACAGATAAAAGATGGGATGTTGAAAATTAAACCCACAGAAATTTATTTCCAAAGTAAATTCTTGAAAGTATAGGCATGAAAGGGAAAATTACACCCAGTTTTTCTGATTTGATGTAGCAACAGCTTATGCAGATGTGATGGATTTAAAAATTAGGTTTTCCACTACTAATTGTTGATTTTCAAAGTTCAGGGGTGATTTTAGGAGGAGTAATGTTTTTTGAAGTTTAAAGAACTTGGCAAATCTTTTCAATAAGGAGTTCTTGAATTAGCATTAATACTAAATTTAAAACTATTCTTTTTCCCCCAAAGATGCTATATATTTTAGTATACAAAGTTGGCAAATTACTAAGGGAAAATTAATGTACAGTAGAACTTTTTGGGGCAAGTCTTCAATTTCAAAATTTTAAAATTTTGAATTATTTTGAAAGTAGCTCGACATTTGAATAAAGAGTTTGTTGATTATTTTCAATATCAAGGAAACATTTTATTTGATAAATAATTGAATAATCCATTGATGGGATAGTTGCAAGATTTCACATTTCAAGGGTATTCAGGCTAGAAAAATGTCACATAGCAGCAGATTCTCATATTCTTTCAAGGTTGGTTTTGTCTGTAGTTAATAATGTTTATCAAGATGTTTACTTGTCTAAAGTTATAGCAATGCCAAAATGATATGAAGATTTGTAGTGTATTAATTTGCATCTTTCAGTGCTACATAAAACAGAATAGATATGCCATAGAATTACTCTTCAAATTGGAAGAGGAAGCTCTATCTAAACTAAAATCTAGTCTAAAGTTAAACTGAATAATTGGATAGAATAGAAGATTTTTAATGTCCACAAGGCCAAATATAGCCTGTGGGACAGCGGACCCTGTTATTTTCGCTTTTTGTATTGTTGATCTTTTATTTTTCAATTTGACAATAAACTCTGTCAATTTGACAACCATCATGTCGTTGAACAGATCATGTAATGAAGTTGTTGCTAGATTGCTTGTGTACTTGACCCATATATCATTCTAAGCTTTACATTACAAAATAAAGTGCTTTCTTGTTTCCATTTCTCTAGCTGTGCAAAAGACAAACTCTCTCTTCCCATACTTATTTTGTCTTTTTCCGCATACCTGTTTGTCATGTCCCCTTTTGAGCTAAGGAAATAATTTAATAATTTAACTTAAATTGTCAAAAAACCAACTTTAAGTTATATTAATAAAAACACAAGTTACGTTGGGGCGGTGGGCCTAGCTCAATTGGCTAAAGTGTTCTATTGTAGGCAAGAAGTCATGAGGTCTAGTCTCCCAACTGTCCCCGTGGTACCGGAGGGCATGTCGCGCCAGCATCACCGGTCACTTGAAAAAAGTTTAGCAGGCGCACTGCAGTTTATAGGGGGACGGGTACCCGACCGATTCCTGCGATCTAAAAAAAAACACAAGTTACGTTTTATTATTAAAAATGTTGTTTTAAAAGAGGATTAAAAGTGATGCTAGGAATGGGGTCCAAAAAGTGATGCTAGGAATGGGGTCCAAAAAGTGATGTATTTTGTAAAAGTTTTTATAGTCACTTTACAAAAATCAAGTTTAGAGGGAAAATGAGAAAAACAAGAAAATGTTTTTTTTTTCCTCAAAAAACACATATAAAGAGTTGAGGAATGGAGATGGTTAGCAATTCATATCTTTAAATTCATTTCTCTTGAGATTGAACATCATTTAATTTTTTGTATTAGGATGAAAACCTTTTGGCAAACAATGAATTTGAGGACAAAATCCCTCTATTCATTTGAATAATTCAAGAAATTATCAATGTGTTGAGCAGTTGTAGAGTTCTTCCAGTTTTAGTTATTTTTGGTTGTGGAATTTTTTAGTGTTTATATTTCAATTTGGTGTGAAGATTTTTAGTTTTTATTGTGATTTATGTGGTGTGGGATTTTAGATATGAATAAATATTAATATGATATTTTAATTTGAGTCTCTTTAGAAGATACTGCTGTACCTTAGTTCTGATCTCAACTTTTTCATAGTCAAGAGGATTGTTGTTAATTTTTTTCAATTTAAAGGTGTTGAACAAGCCTGTTGTAAGAGACCAGGTGTCTCTCAACCCGACTGCTGACTGATAATGCAAGTTTTTGTTTGTTTTCTTTGTTTTTTTTATTTTATTGTGGTTTTTTCTAATAAAGAGAATGGTGCGATTTTTGCAAATAAATGCTTCTAAAATCTTAATAAATACAGGAAAGCAAATACTGAAGCAAATAAGACTTCTGAATCGATAGCACAGGGACTTATTATTCTTTCTAGCTGATTACAATGATGAATCTCTAACATGCAGACAAAAAGGCAAAGCAAAATGTAATATTTAAAAATCTGATTGCAGCCGCTTGTAGGAAGCATGTAATGGTACGGCCAAACCCAAAGACAGTCTTTCCCCAACAAATTTGGATTGCAGATGCTACTAGAGACCTAGGCGCCCAAGCTGGAGAAGTCAGAATGCAAAAAGGCAAAGGCGATTTGCCTGTGATGAGAAGTACGGCGCTAAACCAACAATAAATAAATCCGTACCACCTTGGGAAATGTGCCAGATGTATAACTAAATCAGCCGCTCAAGGATATCTCTCTTCCCGGACGAATATTGATCAAACCCTGAATAATAACTTCACAATAAGCTCTGTAATAACTTCTGAATGAAGCTATTCAACTGATAGGCAATAAATCAGCTGATATTTCACAGCCTCGGAACTGCAATACACTGAAGATGGCCCGTTCTCCAATGTAGTAGAAAGCTAAAATCCTTGGCTTCGTTCTCTGTAGAAGAATCTGGCTAAAATCGATTCTCATATGCATAATGATGAATTCCTCTCAAAAGAAAACTTATATCTCCACAAGTAGGTCGATTTCCTTCAAAAAGCATCATTTTAAATAAACTTGAATTTCACTTTTAATTTTCCAATAGTCTGGGCGCCCAATTAATTATAATAATTAATTGAGACATGGCCCCTTCTTCATGATGGTCGACCCCTTCGTTAAGTCACTTAAGTTATAACATAAATTTACATTATAACTTTATAATATAAGCTTCAATTAAATTAATATTTATTTTGGCAAATAAATATTAATATCTCCCTCAATATAAGTCCAAATGACAAGCCGTCTGAAGCCGGATGATAAGTGACTAAATCCGCATATGACCAGACCATACTGCTAAAAATAGCAGGGGTGCTCCATTGAGTGACTCTACTTACTAAAAATAGTAAGTCAAGCAAATGATGTCCAAAAGACCCCAAACGAAAGCCAACTGAATAATTCTGACAACTAAAGCCAAGCCATGCCTCAACAAGACCCTCTATCCTCCATATTAACGTACGAGGGCCACATAATAGGCTAATCTCAAGTACTGAGAGATGTCAATTGGAAGGGGCCATTACACTTGTTGTACTTTATATTATCTGCTTGCTGCAATTATTAATTCACAAAAAGGGCTGCCACTAAATGCAAACCTGGCTACACCATATTAAGGTGATTGAGGCTGTTGTATCATGTTAAGATGACATTAGTTAACCCAATGAGGAAGTATTAACATGTTTGATTGTTTAGTGGAGGTTGTGGTACCAAAGAGAAGGGTTGTGATTCCTTTAAGAGGTGAGAATAATAGATTTTTTATGCAACAATTCTATTGTAACGAAATCATAACCTTAGTAATCTGCTAGTATAATCTTTGATCAACTTGCAATACATTTTAGAAAGGGGAGCCATACCGATCAATGAAAGTTGCAATCATCTTTTAGTATAGTTTATTTATGGAATTTGAGATAACATTTCTATAGATAATAATCAGTATTTTGGATTAGTGAAATAATGTTTTACGTTGTAAATTTTCTGTGCAGTTTTCTGCTAGAAATGATATAAGTTCTGTAAGTTGATTTCTACATTTTAAGTTTAGATGACTATACTGTCACAACATGAAAAATCACTTTCATTTCCGACATTGTTATTTCTAATGTTAATTTTTGCAGTTCTTTTCCAAATTCAATATTTGTAACTTGTTTCTGAAAGGCTTGCTATTAGAACAAGCTTAAGTTATTTGGTTATTGTATTTCATTTGGAAGGTTTGCCGTTAGAATAAGTATCTAATTACTTCTAGATTTTTGTAAAGTTGCAATATTGAGTTGTGCGGCTTTTTGCCAACAATCATTTTACCATAATATTAGTCTAACCCTTTTCATTGTATGCTCAGTTGATGTTTATAGCTTCGGGAGGTATTACCCCAGTCGGCCAGAAGTCTAGACATATTAATTATAAACATTTATTCAAGTGCTGGGTTGGCTCAAGTAGAGTAAGACACTTAGTCTTGTATAAATAGGAGAGAGACTCTCCTCATTCAATCAGCAATTCAATTCATTCTAATGTGTTCAAGAGGAAGATTCGCAGCTTAAGGAGATTTATATTCTGCTCAAAAATTCGCACTACCTACAGTGCTAGTTCATGTTATTGTATTTTGCCATTTCTGGCTTGATTCTCAAGTGCTATTTTTGCATTGTTGTATTTGATCCTTTATTCGTAAAAGTGTTGCTGGGATTTTTCTCCCTCGAGTAGGAGGGTTTTCCCAGGATAATTTTTTGTGTTCTTTGTTCTGAGTTTATTACTTGCTTATTGTTCATATCTGATCTAAAAACAACATGGTATCAGAGCGAGGTTCAAGAAATTTGATCAGATTTGACTAAGCAAAATTTTTCAAGGTGTGGAGGAACTTTGAGAGCATAGGACACACGGAGTATTGAAGGACTTGTGAGGAAATTTGACCGATTTGCTTACAGACCTGAGTGATGGGCGCGATTGGTGAAGATTGGTTGCTGGTGCATTCGAAATCTTCACTATCAGAGTCATGGAGTCGAGCAGGAGAGCTATGGAAGCGTTTTGAAGGTCACATATGATCGGCATCGCTACGACAGATGATGATAAAAATTATCCCAATTTATAAGATGGATGATATTTGCGAGTCGCTTCGCTCCAGTCCATTTGCATTTGTCAAGGAGATGTCCGATTATGTTCTCAAACGCCTCGATCACATAAGCCCTCAGGTCAAGCAAAAGGCTTTGAGGCTTATCAAATTCTCAGTAGCAAAGGCTGGAGTAGAATTCTGAAGAGAAATACAATGGCATTCAAAAGTTATTCGTCAGATGTTTCATTACAGAGGTGAGCTTGATGCTCTTAAAGGTGATGCCTTGAATAAGGCTATCCATGATACTGCCCATGAAGTGGTAGCAACCATATTTGATGCGGAGGAGAAGCAATCTACTTCAGAGGATGTCAACAATCGAATTCAAGGGTTTGGTAATACAAATTTTGAAATACCATTGGATGATAGAAAGTCATTTCTTAGTGAAGTTGCAGTAGGTCATTACAATCTTTCACCAGCAACGTTGAGCGCCAGTCCAGGTTGTTTGGAGATCACTAAGAAGGAGTAAAGAATGAAGCGCTAACTCTCGAAGAAGCTAGAGAGCGAGGCTAGTACCCCTCCAGGAGGTAACAAGAGGCTCTGCACTGATGAGCAACCGAGACTGAGCCCTAGTGACAAGATCATCGTCCGGACAATAGTTCCTTTAAGAAGGTCATTCCATCTATATTCAACCGATCAGAATCCAGTGTTGCGGAAGTGGGAAATGAAAAGTTTGAGTCTAATCTCGAAGGAGGAAAACTTGACCACTAGTATTATCGTGACCAGATTTCATCCACACCATTATACATGCATCTGATCCCTCAGGGATTTAGGTAAATGATGTTGATGACCTTGGAGGTTGAATTCGTTGAGAGAATGATCAATGTAGGAATTTTACCAGCTACAAAAGTAGATCAGAGAGCTCGCCAATGGTCAGAATTTTTTTTTAGCGCAATGACCGTTATTTATCTGAAACCTCAACATCTACTCCAGTATTATCCAAGATTGTTGAAAAGGTATCTCACTCTGGTGTGAGTTGCAGATGACAGAGTTACCTACACCTTACACCCACTACATACAACAACTTGGTTTTGTGGAAGTCAAATATTTTCCTTATGAAAGGAGAGTCTTATTGTCGTACCCTGATCAAACACCATCATTTGGAAGAGTTGATATCAGGTGATACAGCTAGTCCTTATGACAATAAATAAGGAAGCAGACATTGGGGAAGACCTATTTGCAGACTCAAGGATAGAGACTTAAGGAAGATAAGAGCTCACTTATAATGTAAGAAGTGAGAAGCCCCTAACAAAGTCACCAACTTGTCTTGAATAAAGATCGTTCAGATTGAGGATCATATCTGAAAGTCTATGCGGGCTGGGGCAAGACGTCATTAGCAACCATAGCAGGTTCATTATTTCACTATGTATATTTTCATTTTTGCATCTTCATTAGGCTGTGGGTTACAAGCATGTCTAGGACTGTTAGCTCAGCTATTGAAATTACATTAGTTCATGATAATTCAGTCATTTAGTGATGCTCTGAAAGTCAGAATTTACCATCTCCATTGTCTTCTTCATGAGGACTACCCGCTGTTAGCGAAATTTGGCAATAGTTGCAATCATCCTTGATAATATTGTAAACAGTCTAAGGAAGTTCTTGATGGATTTTGAGAATTCAAGACACGAGTTGAGAACATGTCTGGGAAGAGGATTAAGGTTTTGAGATCAGTCAATGGAGGGGAGTTCACTTCCAGAGGATTTTTGTAATCTCTGTATTGAGGCAAGGATCAAGAGGGAGTTCTGTTTTCAGCAAAATGGAGTCCTATGTCATGAGGAACTAGAGTGACTCAATGAGAAGAAGTGAAGGTGTAGCTAAGTGGGTTGCAGTGTTGCAAGGCAAGGTGCTAAGTCTTTGGAAGGCCTCTTCAGTTGCAGAGAATGGAATTGCACAAGGCAGTCAACCTTGTTTTGACATTGGTAGCACCGCAAACCTATTTAGAATAGGGTGATCTAGGATGAGGTCGAGGAGGACTAAGACCTGGACTCTCGCAAGTTAGCTAAAGGTGCTGCTAGGAGTAGTGTTGGGAGTGTGTGTTGGAAACCATTCCTCTAAGGCAAGCATTGTAGACAATTTTGGACGAGGAGGTTAGGAGGTTGATGCGGGTACTTGGAGGTCCAGAGGGAGTCTTAGCATCATCAGGATATTCTCCGTATGTTAGGAGAATGGAAAGAACATTGGTCTGATCTGTCATAGTGTATATCTCTCTGAGACGGAGAAATATGAGGTGAAAGCCCTTGTAGTGTATATTTCTCTGAGACGGAGAAATATGAGGTGAAATCCCTTGTAGTGTATATTTCTCTGAGACGGAGAAATATGAGGTGAAAGCCCTTGTAGTGTATATTTCTCTGAGACAGAGAAATATGAGGTGAAAGCCCTTGTACAGATCACATCTCTGAGATTGAGTTGTGCTTCCCACAATTGGTTGTAGCCATTGTGGACGTCATGTTGAGAGAGTCCATGACGAGACATGATACCCTTGAATGGGACTCAAGGAAGACTTTGCTATACCTCCCTAGCTAAGAGGGAGTGTTGATGTTTATAGCTTCAGGAGGTATTACCCCAATCGGCTAGAAGTCTAGACATATTAATTATAAACATTTATTCAAGTGTTGGGTCGACTCAAGTAGAGTATGACACCTAGTCTTGTATAAATAGGAGAGAGACTCTCCTCATTCAATCAACAATTCAATTCATTCTAATGTGTTCAAGAGGAAGATTCATAGCTTAAGAAGGAGATTTATATTCTGCTCAGAAATTCGCACTACCTACAGTGCTGGTTAATGTTATTGCATTGTTGTATCTGATCCTTTATTAGTAAAAGTGTTGCTGGGTTTTTTCTCCCTTGAGTAGGAGGGTTTTCCTAGGATAAATTTTGTGTTCTCTCTTCTAAGCTTATTACTTGCTTACTGTTCATGTCTGATCTAAAAACAACATGCTCTCACCTTGCTCACATTGAGATCATGGTGATCAAAAGGTGGTATGGTTGCATGTTTGTTCATTGTGAAGTGAAAAATCAGAATTTTTTTAGTTCAAAACATTATAGTGATATCAAAGTAGTGATCTTGCCATTTTGCAAGGAAAACTAACTTATTCATGTAGATTACATCACATGCATGCCAGTATGGAAAACACAAAAAAAAAACATTTCATGAATTCATGTTAGAAATGTTACAAACTTTGCAAAATATGAAAAAGGATATGAATTGTTTCATTTTTCTAATGAATCAAAGTAACAAAAGAGAAAATGAATGAAGATCATTAGCAAATAATCAATCTTTGATTGGTTCCACTCCCAATCTTTTTTAGGCAAGGTTCTTCCAAAAAGTACGCAAAAAGAGCCCAAGTTTTAAGGATCGGAGCAATTTGCTATTAGATTAAAAACACTAATTTATTTATAGGCACACAAAGGAAAAATATTATATAGAAGGCATGATTAAAAGAGCAATAAACAGAGTTGAATGCAAGCTTCTTGCTTTTAGTGAATATGATAAAAAGTTCGATATTTACAAATTGTATGTTACCTATAAAGAATACATGGAGATATTCGAATATAACAAAAATAGAAGGCTAAAGAAGAAAGAAGAGAAAGCAAAACCAAAGCTACAAGAAGATTCCAAGGAGCTAAGAGTCACTCCTCAAGGAAGAAAAATCACGAGAAGCTGCTAAGAGGGAAGAGTCCAAGAAAGCTTTTTTGAAGGAAGAAGAAAGGCCAAAACTATTTCAAGAACACACCCCTGTTTTTTCTTTTTGAAAGTGACTGTTTGCTGCTTGTGACTGCTCAAAGTTGTTTGGAGTTTGTTTTTTCAATGCTTTGGTTGATTTGCATAACATTAAAACTTAAAGTAAGAAATATAAAACTCAAACATCCATTCTTATGCAATAGTAACTGAGACAATAACATAAATTTTCAATTTTCTGTTTTATATCAGCTTTTACAAACAATATCAGACCTGGAATAGCTTAATCAGCAGCAAGAGGGATCCTTGAATGTGCTCTCAAAATTTGTCAAACTTCATCTTCAAACTTTCTGGTCTTCAAAACCAAAGTCTCCTTATTTCTATGCCCAAGAGTCCCAAAGTAAAGCTCCCAAAGGCAGGCCACACACATACCACTTGTAGGCAAGAATGGCGCCCTTCTCTCAAGGTCGATTTGCCTAAAAATTCAAACTCTCCTCCAAAATTTGCAAGTAAGTAGTCAATGGAATCGTCTTGTAAAGAGCCTTTGATTTAATCAATACCCAGAACGAAAACTCCAAGTAAATGAAAGTTGTGAATGAACCAGGTTCAGGTCCAGGACTGTAAACACCTAGAAATCCAAAATATCACTCCAAAATTTCTGAAAATCACATCAAAATTGAAGCCAAACCCAAGCACACCAAAAACTCCTAAAAATACTGAAAAATCTTCATGTTTTCTCCTCTGTAAATAAATCTTTGAAGCTTCTGTTGAAATAAACTTTGATCCAACACCAATATCTGACTAGGGTGGATATTTCACCACTGAAATCAGCCCAACAATGGAGGGTTTTCATCCTTGCAATGTTTTCCAAGCAACCTGAGAAATTCCAGTAGCATATGTATAAGTTGTCAAGTTTGCATAATAAAAAATAAGAGCCAAACTTCTTTTTTAAAAGATTAGGGGTTCTGGACTCCAAAAGATTTCTAATTCCATCATAAAAGCCCAACGCCCTTCTTGAGAAAATATTTTAACTCTTAAAAACATCAAATTCCTCACCATAGGCGTCCATCCCATCATGAGAGCCTTTCTAGGACTCGGTGTCCTTGCTCTCTCTTTCCCTCTGTCATCCCCGTTACCAAAGGACCTCTCATTACCACCAAACACTCTCTCATCATCTCCCTACATTTCTGTTTCTTGAGAAGACTCCCAATGTGCTCTTAAAACTTCTGATACTGTTTGTCCTTCGGGAATAGATGGGGGCTGCCAATGACCTGTCCTTATTTGCCTCTGAATATATCTTTGTTCTCTTACCCTCATATAATTTCAATGTTGTTTTCAATGACTCACAGGATGGCAGGAAGGGTTTTGTTCTGATACCACTGTAAGAACACACCCCTATTTTTTTTTTTGAAAGTGACTGTTTGCTGCTTGTGATTGCTCAAAGGTGTTTGGAGTTTGTTTTTTCAATGCTTTGATTGATTTGCATAAAATTAAAACTTAAAGCAAGAAATAGAAAACTCAAACATCCATTCTTATGCAATAGTAACTGAGACAATAACATAAATTTTCAATTTTCTGTTTTACATCAGATTTTACAAACAATAATCAAACTTGGAATAGCTTAATCAGCAGCAAGAGGGCTCCATGAATGTGCTCTCGAAATTTGTCAAACTTCACCTTCAAACTTTCTAGTCTTCAACACCAAAGTCTCCTTATTTCTATGCCCTAGAGTCCCAAAGTAAAGCTCCCAAAGGCAGGTCATACACATACCACTTGCAGGCAAGGATGGCGCCCTTCTCTCAAGGTCGATTTGGCCGAAAAATTCAAACTCTACTCCAAAATTTGCAAGTAAGTAGTCAATGGAATTGTCTTGGAAAGAGCCTTCAATTTAATTAATACCTAGAACGAAAACTCCAAGCAAATGAAAGCTGTGAATGAAAAACCAGGTTTAGGTCCAGGACTGTAAACACCTAGAAATCCAAAATATCACTCCAAAATTTCTGAAAATCACACCAAAACTGAAGCCAAACCCAAGCACACCAAAAGCTCCTAAAAATATTGAAAAATCTTCATGTTTTCTCCTCTGTAAATAAATCTTTGAAGCTACTGTTGAAATAAACTTTGAACCAACACCAATATCTGACTAGGGTGGATATTTCACCATCGAAATCAGCCCAACAATGGAGGGTTTTCGTCCTCACAATGTTTTCCAAGCAGCCAAAGAAATTCCAGCAGCATATTTGTAAGTTGTCAAGTCTGCATAGTAAAAAATGAGAGCCAAACTTCTTTTTTAAAAGATTAGGGGTTCTGGACTCCAAAAGACTTTTAATTCCATCATAAAAATCTAACACCCTCATTGAGAAAATATTTTAACTTTTAAAAACATCAAATTCCTCACCATAGGCATCCATCCCACTATGAGAGCCTTTTAAATAATTTAACATTATAAAATGTTAATATCTCCTTGAGGTGTCCCTTTTTGAAAGTCATCTTTAAAATATTTATTCCTCTTCACATAGGCGCCCAAACACATGAGGAACTAATATTATTTAATTGACTTTTAAAAATAACTTTATGTTATTCCACTAGGATCCTTGGTCCTCCTGATGACCCTCTTACCCCTTGACATAAGTTATAATTTAACTTTATAACATGCCAGAGTGGACAAATAAAATATATATTAAACTGCAACCTTAGGCTCCCCAACTGAAACTAGATTAAAATGTTGCTGTCAGTGACCAAGCCTGGACCAACTCCCTAATGGTTTTTCTAAAAGTAGCATTGCTATAAATAGTAAGTAGATGCCAAAAACTCAGAATTGAGAAAAATTGAAGACCACTGAGGAAACTGTGACCAACTGAAGATAACAACATTGAAACCGACCATAGCTAAAAATAGTAACCCCTCCAAAAAACCCTAAACAGGACAGCAATGCTGGCAATTGAGTCCCCTAACCACAACAATTAGCCTACGAGAACTCTGGAATAGGCTAATTGAGTCTCAATACTGATCAAGGGCGAGAAGGGAACATTACAACTATAATCTTTGGTGCCTTGGAACAAATTCATTTTAAAACACCTCCTCCAAATCAATAGAAGAAGAGTTCTATTGCAAGAAAGAAAGGTGATAGTAGAAACAAGCTTAGAAGAGGAAACTATGCTTCTCATGTAAAGAATCTTGGGAGCCAAGCCATAAATGTCGGAGTCAAGAAGAATGATGTCAAAAATAGTTGATGAAGAACCGAAAAGAAGGTGATGAATACATCTAAGCCACAAGCTGAAGAAGAAGATGCATATTTGATTTCTCACAAGTGTGTACACCAACAAAATAGTGATGAAGTCAAGGAAGAATTTGTAGAGCATAAGCCAAAGAAAGAAGAACAATCAAAGCTGCAAGAAATTAAGAGGAAGCAGAGCTTGGAGGAATCCACTGTAAAAGTAGAAGTTGAACAAGATATTCCTATTCAAGAAGCACCCATCAATCTTCCAAATATTGAGTTTGTTCTATATAAGGGTGATTTTCAGGATAGAAAAATGAAATTGAGAAGATTCTTTTGGTAAATTTCAAAATCCTAAATAGTTAGAAATGTGGCATTGATAAAAATCCTTCAAACACATTGGTAGAAGAAGAAGATAAACAATTTGGCCTTAGACTGGCAAATGAAAATAACATTTTTATTCAAGAAACATTTGAGTTTCAAGATAACTTTGTTGAAAGGAAGAATGTCTCAATAAATTCTCATGGTGATGTTGAGGTCTCAAAAACTGTTAAAACCAATAGATAATGGTAAGCAATTAGGCAATATCCAAGCTTGTAGTTCGGAGTGTGAAAGTATTGATTTTAGTAGAAGTTTGATATCATTGCAAGATTTTGTTATCATGGAACGAATCATAAGAATGGAGAGAAGGTGAAGAACACAACTTGTAGCAAAGGGCATATAGATCCTTTCATTCCAGGATGTCTAGTCATAAAAATATAGGATCTAGGTGATTGTTTGAGACACTTGATTTTGAAATTTAAAGTGAAGCAAGTAATGGGTTTTCATAAAAAGACAACATTTGGTTAGTTCGATCATTTCAATTACTCAAGGAGTTTGCAATGCATTTGATTTCATTGGAAGCCACAAGAATGTGAAGGAGGATACTTTGACGAAGTTAGTTGATGTCCAAACATATGATTGATAAGCAGTGAATTCACAAGTAGTGTAGACTTCCATGAAAGAGAGTTGAATTATAATAATTTAGAAATTTTTGAGAATGGCCAACTTTAATGGAGCATATTTAATTGCTAAAAAACCTACCCATGAAGCATTTTTTGAAGAGAAATCTATAGCATTAGAATGTCATCTGTTAGGACATGCAGATCACTCACACAAAGGAAAAGGTATCTCAGTAAACCTTGAAGATCATGTTACACCTACAAGCAATTTTCTTCCCATCTAGGGAGATACTTCAAAGACATTTTTATGCGCAGATGTTGGAGTTTGCAGCCAACAGCAAGCAAATAGAAGTCATTTTGTAGAAGTTGAGTAGTGGCTTGAAGAGTTGCTTGAATTGAAGAAACAGTTGTTCATGATAGAAAAGAAAGAGGTGCAAGTATAGCATGAAAAGACTTATTGAAGAGCTAACTCTAAGTTTAAAGAGACTTTAGATTGAGGAAAAGAAGAAACATATAACAATTGAAGTAAGCATTGCCAAGATTGAGCATGCAGCCATTCTAGTAGATTTGCAAGCAGTTAAAAAGTCATTAGAAACAATGAAATCAGAATACCTACATTTGAGAAGAGATAGACATTGCCATCAGATTTGCAGAAGAGGTCTTAATCACATCTGAAGAAATGAGAGAAAAGGTTGATGAACTCACGTTTTGAGCTTAGTTTAGGCCATTTTTCACTTAATGAGGCAGAAGAACAGCAAGTTGCTGCAGCAGTTTTTAGGGAGCAAGAGGCTGAAGCAAGGGTTAAGGAAAGTAAGAAAGCAACTAAAAACATAGAAAGGAACTTGAATTAGCTCAAGCAAGAAAAAGGCAAGCCAAGGAACTGAGCAACATAGAAAGGAATGCCATCACCAAAATAGAAATTGGCAATGTCTTGTGCCCAGCATCTTCCTCTATATAAGTTTGACTTTTGCTCTCCTTAAGTTCAATTTGAGGCTGATCACTAGCTGCTGAGAATTCATCATAGAGAATTTTAGATATGCCACTTGAAGACGCATCATGCTTCTTCCTCCTTTTGGGTTGTGTTGCAAAACATTTTGAAAGGGATTGATGCTGTCCTGATGAGAGTATAACCTCATCCAAGATGTTCATAAAGCTCATGAAGGGCAAGTCATTTCTAAACTCTTGCGGAAATGCAAGGTATTCTTTGTAAGCAACCTCAATATCCTCCTTGGAAACCATTCCTCAATTGACTGAAATTCTGATCTGTGGTTGTTCAACTGAAAACCATTTCTTTTCTACCCAACAGGATGGCAAGATCTTTAGCTCTGATACCACTGTAATGTCCTTGGCAAAATCGGACCTTGTTTTCACCTTTTCATGCCTTGGACATTTCATCACTTGTCTTGCAAAATCTGTACTTGCTGATTGTAGTATTCTTTTGATGTTTTTTGTTAAATATGATTAAATTTCTTTCAGATTATAACTAGAATGTTGAACTTGATAAAGATGAAGTTGGTACCAAATCAATATTAAAATACTGATCATGAATTCACAAGTCTAAGTCTTCTTTAATGGTATTCGATCTACAAGAGCAGAACATTTATTGCTTTTGATGTCTTCAAATGTGGATCGGATTTGCATTAAATATCAAATGGGAGACACGTCCCATGAGCGGACATGTCTCCATGAAGTGGAGGCATGTCCACTCATGGGACATGTCTCATGGATTGTGCCTTTTCAACTAACTAAACACCCGATCACCAAATCAGAGTTAGTTACTGTTGACGTGGTTTTTGAGACCGCACCAACACAGAATAAAGTTTCCCAACGGATACTCTATCCTCTCTTGAACAAAGTATTCAGCATGCTAAGATTGCGAGTGAGTTCATGCTTTCAACTCCAAGGTTCCGATAATGTGAATAGACTCAGTTGGCTCGATGTGATTTTGCTGGTATTTCAAGGGGACTTACACAATTGTTCAACAGCTGACAACAGACAGCAGACTAAGGGCTTTCGTGTAATTCAAATGATTTGGCAAGTGAGCACCAGTTTCCTAACTCTAACTGGAAATGAACTGAATTTAAATGGGTGTAGGGCCTAAGGCTATGTTCTACTCTAAGGCGTGGGACACGGTGATCAATTCTCACAGACTTCAACCAAGCTCCGTTTTGCCTCACTTCGGACAGCTTCCACAGAACTGGTGCAATCTTCAGAGGAGTGTCTCAAGATGTTCAAATCACGATTTAGCATGAAGACACCATCACAACGACGCATGCCAACATATAAACCATAATCGAAGTTAAGTTTCACAAAGTTCCAGTTGACCACGCAAGGCGAACCCACCGTCAGCGAGCCGGCTAGTGGTATGGACAAGCGAAGTCTTGTTCAAATCAAGCACCACATTCCACAATTGCTAAGTACTTGCATGAAATAAAATCTACTTTACTTTAAGCTACTTCAAAATGCTACGTGAATTGGAAGGACGAAGAAGCCTCAACAACTATTCACAACAAAGAAGAATTCACCATCAACGAAAATTCTTTTATTATGAAAGCATACATGACAACTTCTTACAAAGTATCCAAGGGGAAGACTTGCCTTCCTTTTCAATCTAAACTATACTATCAACTATCTAATTGCTCTCTACTCCTTCTCTGCTATCCTAACTCTGATCTAATTCTCCTTCTAATGAGATTACAAATGAGGGGGACTCCCCCTTTTATAGTTAGCCCAGTCGAAAAGACGGCTAGGGTTACAATCGGCTGGATGGCCCAGATCGTGCCACCTCAGCCCTAAACAAGATTTGCCCTAAAAACCGCCACAAAGGAGAGTGGGGTAATAAATGAGCCATAATGTCCACCATCATCCTTCTAGAAGATTCCAATCTTGAAACGCGTTCACACTGTTCTCGATCTTCTTTCTTGACGTTGTTCTTCGACTTCGCTCGAACTTACATTCTTTTCTCCATCTTAAGCTTTGAAAACGTTTCTTCTTTGTTAGTTGAGCCTCAACACTTAGCCATTTTCTTGCAACTTTCTCCTCCTTCATGTGAAACTCATAACTTTATCTCCTTCCGAAGGTTGTAATATCATCATGCTTCATCACTTCAAGTCATCGTGCTCTGGCCTTGACATTCCTCCTGCAAAACAAGCGAGGAGAAGAGTATTAGAACATTTCATAATATAAACTTAACTCACTTACCAGGATTTTCACGTTTTGATCTCCAAGTGTTCATCGCCAACTTCGTGTTCAAGTTCATGCCTTAGACAAACTCATCTTTGAGAAATTCATTTCACTACGTGGGGCTTCGATACTCAATTTCGTTCAACTCTGGCTCTGGAAGACTATCCTCACGAAGGATTTAAGTAAATTCACCTAGGCAGTTCATTTCAAATTCATCGTATGGAGGATCTCACCTTGAGAACACATTTTCTTCACACTTGCCTTAGAAAATTTTAAAATTTTCCCTTAGGAAAATTCATCAACCTGGGGCCCATCAAAAATCCTCATCCTGAAGGCCGCAGCGAAGCATGGAAGACTTTAAAATCAACTCCTCATCGATAATCTTTGATACCCAGAAGAAAATTTCCTCCAGAACGCGTCGAACCCATGGGTACCCAACGAACGGGTTCATTTAATTTTCTGGAATTTTGAACCTTGGAAAAATAATTTTCAACAATTTATTTCATTTCTTCATCTCCTCTGAGAATTTTGTTGCTCTGACTTGAAATTTTTTTTTAAATCCATCCTGCAATGCCAGCATCTTCATCTTCGACAAATTTTATTCATCACAGGAAATTCTTATCACCTCTCCAGACTTAGGCATTTTTCTAAGGGAGAACATTTTGTGCCTTAGAAAATTTTAAATCACCTTGCATTTTAAAAATTTGCCTTAGAAGATTTTATTCAACTTTGCTCACTTTGTTCACTTTGCCTGGGAGAAAATTTTATCCAACTTCATCCGTCTCAGAGAATTTTCTTTCAAAACACATCACGCCCAACATACTTTATTTTATTCATCACTTTGTATTTTATTCTTCATAAAATATTCAACGCCTTAGCAACTATCATCAATACCTTAGGCGCATTTTATACTTGCAAAAGGATTTCTATTTCCACGCCTTAGCCATTATACTTCACCCTAACCACTTTGGGCGCCTTTTGCACATGGGAGGGAATAAAACTTCCCACGCCTAATATATTTATTCACCTTCACCTTAACCACCTTTTCACTCCACACTTTACCTTTTTCATGGCGCATTTGGGGGTATAGGAAGGATGGGCGCATTTGAACATATGTGAAGGACGAGTTTCACACTTAGAAAAGTTTTCAAATCACCTACTTGAAGAGGACGCAAATGAAGGCATGAGGAGGATAAACATGTTGACACCTTGACTTGTCTTTTTCAAACTTATTCCACCATGCAGCTTGGGCGCATTTGGCTTGTAGTGGAGAATAACTTTCCAACGCCTTCCCTTTTGACTTGTTGACTTCAAATGTGGGCGCATTTTGCATGATGAGAAGGATGACCTTTACCACGCCTCCAACAAATGACTTTTCAGCTTCTTTATTTTTGTCTTGACATGGCTGCTCTTGGGCGCATTTTGCCTATGTAGGAGGATGAATATCTTTGACTTCTTTGACCTTTCTCTCCCTGGGCGCATTTTAGCAAGGGTGAAGGATGGGCGCAAATGGAGGGTGGTGGAGGATATCTTGCCTTAGAAAATTTTCGTGAAGTCATCCACTTTGAGCTGGGCGCATTTTGATGGGTGAGGTGGATGAAGATTAATACTTAGCCATTTTTCCTTGTCCCTGCCAGTTTCTCCCTGCCTTACTATAAATAGTAAGCCTCTTAATTTTTACACCTCAGAAGTTCAGATCGATTTGAAATTTTGAACACTAGATCCTCGTGACTCCATTACCTTGCTGACATTGCCATTTCAGATTGACTTGCTAAAAATAGCATATTTTTGAAGGTGATTTACTATAAATAGTAACTGCTCATTTCTGATAGCTCCACTGCTCCGATGAACTTGAAATTTGAATGAGGCGCTCCTCACCACGTGACCTGACTGCTGACATCAACGCATGCACCTGACTTGCTATTTTTAGCCAGTTTCCAAATTGACTTACTATAAATAGTAAGTGCTCCGTTTGACTTGAAATTTCACCAGCAGATAGCCTGAAGGATACTGATCGCGGTGGTTTACATCGGTTTTCGAAAATTCTGACCTTTTACGCCTCTTTTCAGGCTCCGAAGTTTGAAACCCTAATTTGCTCTGCATGCGTATCAAATGGTCTCTGTTTGCTCTCGTTTCTGTGGCATTGCGATCAGCCGTGATTCGAATGATGGGAAGTGGCTGGGACGCACTGCTAAAAATAGTAAGTTCCTTAAGTGATTATCTCCATTTGCATGTCACACCATCGCGAAGCTCTCGAAAACCCACAGAATCATCCGACATGCAAAAGAAACCCGACATGCAAACCCTAAAAATGGCCTCTGAACTCACGAAAGTTGTCGCTCGTTTTGCATGTTATATCATCAAGGTCTCGAAAAACCAAAGGAATATCCAGATATGCAAAGAAAAACTCTGCATCTGAGCCCTGAAATTTGTCCCGGAATTTGGACTGCTAAAAATAGAAAGTTGCCTGTTTTCGCTCAAATTTTGCACGCAAGCAGCCTGATATGCTCTAAATGCCGTGTGACTGTCGAAATTTCAAAAATGTTGACGAATTGCCTGTAATTTCACACTTACTAAAAATAGTAAGTACCTCAGAATTCGATGAAAATCTGCTGGAGACCTGCTGGAAGCATACTGATAACAACGTTAATTTCAATTTTCAATTTATCGACTTCATTCGACCTTGGACTGACCAGGAAAGATGAAACCCTAATTTTCAGATTTGGCCAAAATTTCACGTTTAAATTCACTGACAAGCGCAACCCCCGAAAGCAAACCAGAGAAAAGAGACAGACAGAGAGAAAGAGAGAGAGAAACCAAAACCAAAAGACCGAAATGGAGCAAAAATTAGGGGTCCCCATCTTGAATGGGGCGATGTGTGAAAAGGTCACAACAGTTACTTAATAAACATAAATGCTTACTAAGTTCGATCTGATTTTATCTTGCACAAATAAATAATATCCAATCTGGAAATGATCACCAATAATGATGCTCGATCGGGATCCTATATGAAACATGAATGCTAATAATCTGCAATTAATAACCTCTAAATGCAGATCGATAGTATACTTGGAATGTAGCAGATTTCGATATAAATGATGATGTATACAATTAATATATATATATATGTGTGTATACATATGTCAGTACATACTGACATATATATACACACACATATGATCATCATTTCTATATCTGATCGAAGCTACCATATTTCAATACTCCCTCTTAGCTAGGGAAGATAACACTAACCAAGTATATAGTGATATCACCTTACTCATGATATCAGAAGATATGGTATGCTTCTAAGAGAGTCAAGTCACTTGACATTCTTCATAACACATCTTCATTATGGTATGTGCACTGACATCAAGTCTCATGATGTCTACCATAATAAATCATGGCATTTCCACGAATACATTTATCCACCATGATTATCTCATAAGGATCATAATGATCTTCAACTGATATCAAGTCTCATGATATCTATCAAAATGTCCAAGAGATACTATCATGACATATCCACGGATATCAAGTCATATGATAACCATCATGATAGTGAAACTAATCATTGTAGAGTCGTCACTTTACAATGTCAAATACAAGTGTTCATTATGAGAAAGATCGTCACCTTTCAATAATGTACACAGGGGGTGAGGGCCCATAAAGTCATGGAGTCACACACATGACAAAAGAGTTTACACATTAAACACCTTTTAAATACATTAGTACAAAAAATACAATTTGAGTCTCAATCTCAACAATAACTTACATTTCAACCATACCAAGTTTCTTCCTGAAGTGTTCAACTTTAACTCTGGGGAGAGGCTTGGTGAGCATGTCTGTTGTTTGATCGTTTGTAGTTGTACTAATATACTCCAACTGGATCACATTCCTTTCTACCATGTCTCTCACATAGTGGTAAGGAATCTCTATATGCTTTGATCTATCATGGAATACTGGATTCAGTGAAAGCTTAATACAACTCTGATTGTCACAATGGATAATAGTAGGATTTAGGGGCTCACCAAATAATCCCACAAGCAATTTCCGGAGCCATACTGCTTCTCTTGCTCCCATAGAGGCTGCAATATATTCGGCTTCTGTTGAACTTTGTGCCACTGAAGACTGTTTCCTGCTGATCCAAGAGATCATAGCCGATCCTAAACTGAAGTAACATCCTGATGTGCTTTTCCGATCAGTTACACTTCCAGCCCAATCAGAATCAGAGTATCCATGTAAATCTAAGTTGATATTTCTGTATTTAAGACCATATCCAATAGTACCTTGAAGGTATCTCAATATATGCTTCACAGCAACAAGGTGTACTTCCTTTGGCTCACACATAAACAGGCTTAGAGCATTCACTGCATAGCAAATATCTGGTCTAGTGTTAACCAAGTACATTAATGATCCAATTATTTGTCTATAGAGAGTAGGATCTGCAAATTTAGATTTTGCTGCTGCTTCTTTCAACTTGTGTAAGTTGGTTTCCATAGGTGTAGACATGGGTCTACAGTCTAACATCCCAAATCTCTTTAGAATATGAATAGTATACTTTCCTTGATTTAAAATGATACCATCTGATTTCTGCCAAACTTCCAACCCGAGGAAGTAATGTAAAATGCCCAAGTCTTTCATATCAAATTCTGAAGCCAGGTCTTTCTTACATTGAGTAATAAGGTGATATTCTCCTGTTATTAGTAGGTCATCAACATATAAAATTAGTATTAACATATCACCTTTAATTACCTTAAAATAGAGATTTGGATCTGCATCATTCTTGGAAAATCCTAGTCTCAAAAGATAGCTGTCGATTCTTTCATACCAGGCTCTGGGAGCCTGTTTAAGTCCATATAGAGCTTTCTTCAATCTGCATACATGTGAGTCTGCATTATGTATCACAAAGCCTTCAGGTTGCTCTAAAAAGACTTCTTCTTCAATGGACCCATTCAAGAAGGCAGTTTTCACATCCATTTGATGGATCTTCCAGCCTTTAGCTGCAGCAATAGCCATTACTGCTCTCACAAAGGTGTACCAGGCAATAGGTGCAAATGTTAATTCGTAATCAATACCTTCCTTTTGTGAGAAACCTCTGGCAACAAAGCGTGCCTTGCGTTTCTCTATACTGCCATCAGCAACATGTTTGATTTTGAAGAGCCATTTGGAAGAGACAATAGATTTCTCTTTTGGTCTAGGTACTATATCCCATACATCATTTTTCAAAATGGATTGATACTCTTCCGTCATAGCATCTTTCCATACTTGATGCTTGAGAGCTTCTGTAACGCTAGTTTGTTCTGAACTAATGATCTCATTCATTAAGGCAACATAGCTTGAGAATCTATTGGGTCTCTTACTTTCTCTAAAAGTTCCTTTGGGTGTTGTATAATTCTCAGCTTCCTCAATCATCTTTCTAGCCCAAAGTGGTCTCCTCTTGCTATTGTTATAAGGATTCACTTATGGGACAGATTGGTTTTCATTTAAGATTTCTTCATAATACTCCCTCTGAATCTCAAGAGCAGGATCCTCCTCTACGACTTTAGTAGAATCTTGAATTTCTATATCATTAGAACTCTTTGCCTTTTTGAAAGCAATGTCTTCCTCAAAGATGACATCTCTACTTAGTTCAATTTGTTTATGACCGAATATGTAAATTCTGTAAGCTTTTGAGGTTTCACTATAGCCCACGAATATCCCTTTCTTTCCAGTAGGTTCTAATTTAGATCTCTTTTCTTTAGGTACATGAATGTAGACAGGGCAACCAAAGATCCTTAAGTGACTTATGTCAGGTTTTACACCAATAAATGCTTCTTCAGGAGTTTTGTTATCTAGATGTGAGTGGGGACATCTATTTTGAATGTAGACAACTGTCCTAGAGGCTTCTGCCCAAAATGAAGTTTCTATGTTTTGGTCGTACAACATTGCTCTAGCAGCTTCTACAATAGTTCTATTTTTCCTCTCAGCAACACCATTTTGTTGAGGATTGTAGGCTATAGTAAACTCCCTCTTAATCCCAACATTTACACAAAATTCCTTAAAGATTTCTGAGGTGTATTCCTTCCCATTATCTGTCCTTAGTATTTTGATTTTCTTCCCGGAAAAGTTTTCTGTAAGAGCTTTGAATTCCTTAAACCTTTTAAGGACTTCTATTGACTCTTTATATTTAAGAAAATATATCCAGGTCTTTCTAGAGAAGTCATCTACAAATATTACATAATATAAGAATCCTCCCATGGAGGGTACAAACATGGGTTCACATAAGTCAGAGTGTAGTAGTTCTAATATGTTTTTGGTTTTACTCAAACTATTTTGGAAGGTACCCTTTGTATTCTTCCCTAGGGCACACCCTTTGCATGCTCCTTCATGAATTTGTTTTAGTTTGGGCAATCCTGTTACTAATTTTTCTACTGAAGGTAGGGCACGGAAATGAATATGTCCTAATCTTCGATGCCAAATTTCATTTGAATCAGAAGTCTCGTGAATAAGGGCTTGATTAGTGTCAATGCACAGTTTGTAGAGATATCTTTGTCTTATCCCTATAGTTTGAGCTTTCTTTATGGTGGAGTTCTTTGGCCATGCCAGAACTTTTCCATACATAAAGGTAACCCTATATCCGTTGTCTTCAAGAGCAGAAATGGATATTAGGTTCCTCTTTATTCCTGGTACAAACAATACTCCAATGAGTTGAAGAGAGAGGCTAGACTTCAGATTTATGGTGCAAGTTCCAAACCCCTTAACTGGATGTGCAGAATCATCCCCAATAGTTACTTCTTCTTCAATTTCTTCTATCATAGTATCTAGGTGTTCTCTGAATCCTGTGATGTGCCTTGATGAACCACTATCAATTACCCAGTTATTGACTATGTTTGATACTTGGCTTGATAATGCTGAGTAGAAGACAAATTTCTCAGAATCATTGTTAAATATGATTAAATTTCTTTCAGATTATAACCAGAATGTTGAACTTGATAAATATGAAGTTGATACCAAATCAATATTAAAATACTGATCATGAATTCACAAGTCTGAGTCTTCTTTAATGGTATTTGATCTACAAGAGCAGAACATTTATTGATTTCAATGTCTTTAAATGTGGATCGGATCTGCATTAAATATCAAATGGGAGACACGTCCCATGAGCGGACATGTCTCCACGAAGTGGAGGCATGTCCACTCGTGGGACGTGTCTCATGGATTGTGCCTTTTCGACTAACTAAACACCCGATCACCAAATCGGAGTTAGTTACTTAATAAACATAAATGCTTACTAAGTTTGATCTGATTTTATCTTGCACAAATAAATAATATCCAATCTGGAAATGATCACCAATAATGATGCTCAATCAGGATCCTATATGAAACATGAAATGCTAATAATCTGCAGTTAATAACCTCTAAATGCAGATCGATAGTATACTTGGAATGTAGTAGATTTCGATATAAATGATGATGTATACAATTAATATATATATATATATATATGTGTGTGTGTATACATATGTCAGTACATATTGACATATATATACACACACATATGATCATCATTTCTATATCTGACCGAAGCTACCATATTTCAACATTTTTTATGTCAATGATGATAATAGGAGTTCAATGAACTTAAATAAACAAGTGCAGCTTGCTGTTATGAAATAAGAGCCCAATGCAATACTTCCTTTTGATTTTTCAATGACCACAATTGACTACAATTGTTTACCTACAGCTAGTAGACATTTCTATAACACATATCATCCATACTAAGAGGTGCATCCACTTAGAATGATAGCTATAGCAACTAAGATAATTTGACAAACACTTGGCATACAAACTTGGAGATGAAACTATGCACCTACAGCCAAGGCATTATGTCAAACACTTATTATGCAAACTAGTCATACAAATAGTAAGCTACAGCCTTTAGACATTATGTCAAACAGTTGACATGCAAAGTCCAAACTTTATTAATATAATTCTGAGATGAACTTCAATTGGATACAATGCTAATATGAATGATTGCTGCGCTAAGGAAGATGACTGAATTGTCATTAGAATTTCAACTATGCAAAGCCTACATGCTGCGATTTGTCTTCAGACTTATTACAAGGCATAAATAAGCAAATACAATGCAAGGAACCTGGCGTAGAAGGCTGATAATAACTGCAGATTGTTAGATTTTATGATCAAATTAGAGACACAGAATTTAATTCAAAATCAGACACAATAACACAGCAGATACCCTGGGAAAACCCTCCTCTTGAGGGAGAAAAACCCAGCAACAATATATCTCTTATATATTGAATTTCAACAACAAAGATCTCCTTACAAGAGGCCAATATGAAGGCCTAAATACAAGCACCAAAGTATGATGCAACACAGAAATATATAGAAACAATTCGCTGATGAACTCTTAGCCTTCAACAATGCCGAACTGATATAATTCGATCTGCCTTGTATATGAATTTGCACCAAGTAGGAATGAAGTGTATTGCAAGAACAATGAATAAAATCAATGATCAGCAAGGAGAGAAGCATCGAATATATATACAAGGATGGAGAGAGGACGTGCCTCTTCAAATGTCTTCAAGTCGGCCTTCAAGAGATATAACTCCAAATGATTGCGTCTCTTCATGAGGTCGGCCATAACAATTATTAATTGTCTCTTTAATGAAATCGCATCCAAAGCATATGATGTCAGCCTTTGAAAGATTGCATCTCTTCATCATATCGAGCCTTCACAAAGTCGTGACTTTTCCAAAAAATATAATCTTGCAATTCAAATAGCCGTTAAGGCTATCATTTGAATTTCCTTTGAAGAGTGCTGGAAGTAGCAGCCCGGCACTGCTTGAACATCAACAAGATGATTGGCAGACTATAGATGACCTAAACAACAATTTATGAAGTCTTCATTATCTGGAAAGAAGCCTCCAAGAGTGCCGCCCCTGCTTCTGACTTGCAGCCACTAGATAAATTCGTTGTAGCCTAGAAACTCCTCCAATCTGTGCCTAAGATTGTTGCACCAAGATTCAAGGGAAAGATTGCTCCAATACCCACTAGCATTCGTCCTCCCAAAAGTGAGATATGAATAAAATCATCCAAAGGTACTGTTTACGTCACTGTAGCGGCACTGTAGCAACTGGATGAAAATTACAAAATCTTCCACACAAACCCTCCAACTGAACTTAATCAATTTCCTCCAACTTGATCACTGAAAGAGGCCAGGTGACTCTCAACCCCAACCTCTGATGAAAATGCAATTTTTTTGTTTGTTTTTTATGTTTTTAAATCTATGTTCCACGACCTGTCGGGGATGGGGACGGGGGGACGGCAGGGGACGCGTTTCCGGAACGTTTCCTAAGGGGCAATTTTTAGGGGACGGCAGGGGATGGCGACATACAAAATACATATATATATATATATATATATATGGATTTTTCAAAATTTATTAATATATTAGAGAGAGAGAGAGGGAAAGAGAGATAGATATGCCAATAAATTAATAATTGATAACAACAATATCAATATGTAAGTAAATCGTGAGAGTAGTACTATAACAGCATAAGAAATGTCATTAAAGCATTATAAAATTTATCACAGCAGTATCAAACATCAATAAAACCATGGTCTATCAATATGAAATATCCAAATGTCTCAAACATGTATCCAGAAGTCTCAAAGTTCAAACATGAAAATCAAAATATTAAATACAACAGTCTATGAAATTAAGCCTCATTCAGGCTATGAATATCCAAAGACTCAGAACTATCTAAGTCACTATCATCCTCTGGCAAGAGTGGAACTAAAAGATTTAATATTTAGTCTTTTTCAGACTTTAGCCCAAACAATTAAAACATTAAACAGTTGGTGGGCCCCGCGCGAAGGAACTAAACCTTTAAAAAATTATTTTTTTAATATATTTTGACTTGCAGCCTGTAGGGGACGGCTAGCCGTCCCCAATCCGTCCCCAATCTGTACCCAATCCGTATTGGGGACGGGGAAACGTCCTCAAAGTGAAGGAAACGTTTCTTGGCATTTCCGATGGATTTTGCATTTTCGGGGACGGCAGGGGGACGTCCCCTTTGCGTCCCCCCGTCCCTGGGACGGCAGGGGACAGGGACGGGGGGTTTTGGGGCAGGGGACGCGTCCCCGTGTAACATAGTGTTTTTTTGGTTTTTTTGTAATTTTTGCAAATAAAGAACTAGTGCGATTTTGATAATAAATACTTGAAAAATATAAATAAAATACCATATGACAATATAATATGGAATACAGCTTATAATCAGATGGCAGCTGATTTATTGATCTTTCAGCGTGCTTACAACTGCTAGATTCAAACATGCAAATTAAAAGGCAAGCTATTTATTAAAGAACCTGGAGAAGCTTGCAGCCGCTTGAAGAGAGCCTGTAATGGTATGGCCAGATGAAAAGAAGCAATCTCCCAACCCAAAATCAATGCAAAGGCTCCAGAAACCCTAGGCGACCACTGTAGAACAAAAAGGCAGCAAAAAGGCAAGGCGATTTGCCTGAGAATGAAGGTACAGTCTTGCTGTTGTAAAGTACGGCCTCAAACCAGCAATGATGAAATCCGTACGGCCTTGAATAGAGTGCCAGATGTTAGATAATAAATGGCCAATGAAAAAGATTCTCTTCTGGAAGAAAATCGATCCAGACCCCAGTCTAAATCTTCACCAATAAACTCTGTAATGACTTCTGTATGAAGCCACTCAGCTGACAATCTTCAGCTGAATCTTTCACAGCCTCAGTATGCCTAATTCTGAAGAGTTGACGTTTTCCAAAATCTGTTTGCAGAAACCCTTGTTTCTCCAACTCCAAATGTTCTCAGAGAGAAAAGACAAAATTTGAATAATCATATTATAATGAGTTCTATTTTGTCTTTGAGAAATAAATACCTCTCTCACAAGTTCGACCCCCCTCAAAAAAATCAACTTAAATGCATTTAATAATATAAAATTCGCCATTTTTGTGACTTAGGAAAAATCATTAATAAATGGCATCCCTTTTATAAATGAGTCATAAATACTCATTTAATATTAATATTACTCCTCAATTATAAAGTATTAAATACTTTATAATTCGCCATTAATTAATACTTTAAGATTTCATTAAAGTGACTTTATAATATAAAGTCATAATAAAAATCATTTAATTATTATTAAATGCTCCATTATTCTCTGTTTGCTCATCAAATTGTCAAACTGGTTCGAAATTGAGATGACCAACTGAACTAGGTGCCCAGCCAGAAATAGTAACCCCTATCTGCCTGACTTACTATAAATAGTAAGTGCCTGAATATCACTCTGTGAGTCTCTGCAAAAGTCCAAACCTGAATCAATCGATGGAGTAATGTCCCACAACTCAAGGTAACTGCCAAAAGCAACCCTCTAATCACATCTATCAGCCTACAAGGGTCAAAATAATAGGCTAAATCCACCAAACTCTGATGCTCGCAAAATGGGGACATTACACAAAATCAGAGTTTTTACATCAGATTTGTCAAGGCACTTTACACAACCTACTCTTTAAATTTCCATCGCCTTGTTTCACTTATAAAAGTCATTTTATATATTAAGATGGATTGTTCTACCATTTTTCTTTGTGCATTATATCTCTAATTGTTTACATTTTTTGAAAGTATCTTTCTTTTGCTAACTAAGCTTGTTATCTTTTTAAGAAATATATATATTTCCCATTATTTATAACTACTAGTTGTGATTACTTTTTCTGCAGAATGCACGGTACCTAGCATCAAAGCAGGGCCTTGATGTTATAAATGCAACTCTAACAACCTTAGAAAAGGCTGGCTATGGCAATATGACTGATAAAGTCATGATACAATCTGAGGACAGTGCTGTTCTGCGCAAGTTCCAGCAACAGACAGCTTACAAGCTTGTTTACCAAATACAGTCGGATGTTTCATTGCCAGATTCCACAATCAAGGAGATTAAAGGATTTGCCGATGCTGTGACATTATCCAGGAGCATAGTTTTCTCTGTGTCTGAATTTTTCCTGATGGATACTGAAAACATTGTAAGCCGGATGCATCTCAACAATCTCAGTGTGTTTATATTTCGTTTGAGGAACGAGTATCCATCTCTAGCATTTGATTATGTTTCGGATCCAACAATGGAAATCAATGCCTTTGTACATGTTGCGAAACCAGATGGCCTGTTTACTGAATTCCCAGCAACTGCCAATGCATACTTGAGTAAGTAATCTTCAGTAGTTTGGAATCTATTTGGTATACATTTTCTGTGTAGGATAGCTGATATCAGTTTCTTGTAGGTGTGCATCTGTCTTTGTGTATGCATGTGAATATGTATGTCTAATGGCTTGGCATGTATCCAGAAAGAATTCTAATAGCTTTTTCAATGGCAGAGAATGCTTGTCGTCAACCCACAAGGAACAGTGAATATTCAATGTTTTTGGTTGAACCTGGGGCACTCTTAAGTGCCATGCAACCTGCAGTTGTACCTCCGCCAGCTCTAGCTCCAGCTTTTACAGATGTAATAAATCCTCCATTGCCATCTGTTTCTGTGGCATCTCCAACCCCAGCTGCAACACCTTCACAAAATTCTACATCAATCAAGAGTGGCCAGCCAAACATTCCCTGCCATTTTACTGCCTCTTTTGTATTCAGTTGCTTCATACTTGCACTTCTAATTTGGAACTGAGGATCGATTTGCACAGCATTCTCCTGCATCAACATTGTAACAATGTTTATCCTGTGAGCTGCCCTTGATCAAAATGGAACTTTTGATTTTACATGGCTTATGATTTCTTCAATTTGGCATATCTTCCGGTGACATTCTTGCAGAATTATTTTGCTGTCTTTTCTATTTTATGTTTTGAGTTTTAGCACTGCTGCCAGATATGGTCTCTCATATCTGCAGCCTGTCACTATAAAGGCCACTGGCAGTAAGTTCAAATATGCTGCTGTATTTATATTTTGAAGGTAGTTTGTAGGGTTGCCAGTTGATTCATATTTAGAACTTTTTTGCTTGCAGCTTTTTTTTTATTAGGCCAATTATATTGCCAGTGAGGAATATTTGAAATGTTTCAGTCCCCATATTGATAATATCTACATGATAGAATAATCTAATTCAAAAAGGGGAGAAATTTCCGGCAATGTGTTGGAAATCATCGACAGTGTGTAAGCAATGTCAAAAGGAAAATCAATGCTAATGTGCACTCAACTGTTGTAATTGTTTTAACTGTTATGGGAAAAACTGAAGTTTTAACTAGGCACCATCAATGTGGACCGTAGTTCAAAAAATTGCCTGAGTGCTCAGGAAACGCACGAGTTAATATCTACATAGTAGAATAATCTAATTCAAAAAGGAGAGAAATTTCTGGCAATGTGCTGGAAATCAGCAACATAGTGTAAGGCAATGTCAAAAGGAAAATCAATACTAATGTGCACTCAATTGTCGTAATTTTTAAACTGTTATGGCAAACATTGAAGTTTTAAATGGGCATCATCAGTGTGGATCATGGTTCGAAAAATTGCCTGAGTACTCAGGAAACTCGTGAGTTAATTTTGCAGCCAAGGAAATAGCCCATTAACTCTACTAGCTGAGATTTGGTATGTTTTTGGCAAGTCCTGGCCAGTTTTGCCAAGTCAATGAATTTAAGTATTTTTTAATATGCTGGGTTTTGCCTAATTTTTGCCGAGTCACTGAGTCCTAGTCAAAATTGGTCTGCTGATTTTTCCCCAGTTGCCACAGATTGCATGTAAATGTGCTATTACAGTCCTGTAGTAGGTCCCTTCATTGACTCTATTTGACTTAAAGATTGAGATCTTAAATAATTTCCCTTTTATGAGATCTCCAAACTGTTAGTAATATTTTGGTGTCAAAATATTGAAGAAAAACTATGTTGCTTAACTAGCAATCTGATATTTCTTACAGATAATTTAACGTAGATGGTGGTATGAAATTCCAATGAAGGCTATTGGAGTTGAAAACCCATGACCATGAATGTACGTGTCAATATGGTTTCTTGAGAGGGCAAGCTGTTCAGAAGCAGATAAACTCATTTTATTTGAATGTGAACAAAACCCAAATGGTAATGACTTTTTTTTTTATTAGGTATAGTAAATCAAAAAGAGTTTTACATCACTCTGCCTAGCAGATTTTCAGATCAGTAGATTATATACAAAATGTCGTATACAGGTTGCCAAAGAGTTCCGATTGAAGTGAGAGTAGTATATGTAGTAAATTTGAGTGAGCTTTTGGATTAACTGTGTATGTCTTTCAATCGACAATTTGAATCACATTCAGTGGTCCATCATCAGGAAGAGGATAATGAGGGATAGGATTGTAGAAAAGGCTTTAAGAAGGAAGAGGGTGGTGAGGGAGGATACCAGAAAACTAGGAAAGAGAAAGAGGTGGAAAAATAATAAATAAAAGATATTATTTACGAAATTAATGATTTTTAATTAAAAAGAATGAAAACTTATATTTAAAATTAAGTGAAGAGATATTAATAATTTATTAATTTGATTATTATAAGTAAAATTAATTTACTAGTAATAAATAATTATTTTAAGATTGTTATTAATAATCTTTTTATTAAAAACCTTAATAATAATATTTATTGAGAATATTATTAATAGTATTAACATAATTGTTATCAAGATATTATTAAAAAGATTATTATTATATCTATTAATCTTATTATTATCAATAATTAATAAAAATTATAATAATAAGAATATCATTATAAATAATTTATAATTAATAAGGATAAATAATTATTCATAAATAATCTTAATGCTATTATAAATAATAATGATAGTACTATTGAAAAATTATGTAAAATAATCTTATTATTAATGTTGATTTGTTGCTATTATATATAGTATAAATAATATATATATATACAATCAAAAGATGGCTACAAAATAAATGATTTTTTGATATAAAAGAAGACACAAGTGTTTTAATTATTAGGATTATTATTAATAGTATTAAAGTAATTATTATCAAGATTATTATTGTATATATTGATCTTATTATTATTATTGGAAATTAATAATAAGATTATTAATAACAATTATAATAGTAAGATTGCTATTATAATAATCTTATGAATAATTTATAATTATTATTATTATAAATAGTAATGATTAACATATTTATAATACTATACGAGAGGTTGGGGAGAAGGAAGGTAGGAAGGGGGAGCGAGAAGAGTAGTGGAAGAGGAAGACATGGTAGGGAGATAGGGTTAGAGAGAGGTGGTAAGAATGAGGCTAGAGAGAAAGGGGAAAGGGGAGGGATAAGGGAATGCTTAAGGATGAAGGGGATAAACTTGGGAAGAGGTTAATAAGGGTTTCCAGGCTAGGCTCAAATGTCACCCTTCATCTCGATTAAGATTGGTGGGGTGGTTTTTAAGGAGGATAGCTTCTTGGAGTTTTCTTTTGAAAAAAATATCTTCCTTAAATACATATCAAATCAGTGTAACAGAGTATTGTAGATCATATCAAGGGTTACATAAATACATATTTATCTTATAGCTATACACATATTATATAGACTTTTAGCCAATGCAGCTTTGGTTGCATTCTTCCATCTCTTCCCCACCATCTTCGTTGGCAAATGGTTGCTCATCAAATGTAACTTCCTCCATGGCTGGGTTATTACCACCATCCATCTGGATCCTAACATTTTGGACTCCCCTTGGTACATTTGCCCTTGGATCAATAGCCTTGCCACTTGCCACTTTGTTGAATACCCTTTGGAACTCCCCTAGAGCCTTGAGAAAAGTTTTTGAATCTTCATGGTTATGGTGCCACATATGCCCATACTTCACCTCTTCTTTGTTGACCATGACTACACCATCTCTGATCAATCTCATGAATTTGGCCATTGAAATTTCCATTGTCGCAATCACTTGCAAAACAATGTTGAAAAAAGTGAGTCTTTTGGAAGACTCGGTAAGTGCTCTCTTAGAACCCTTGAACTTATCAGTGTAACAGAGTATTGTAGATCATATCAAATGTAATATAAATACATATTTATCTTATAGCTATACATATATTATAGACTTTCAGCCAATGTAGCTCTGGTTGCATTATTCCATCTCTTCCCCACCATCTTCCTTGGTAGATGGCTGCTCATTACATATAACTTCCTCCACGGTTGGGTTATTACCACCATCCATCTAGATCCTAACATTTTGGACTCCCCTTGGTACATTTTGCCCTTGGATCAATAGCCCTACCACCTGCCACTTCGTTGAATACCCTTTGGAACTCCCTTAGAGCGTTGAGAAAAGTCTTTGAATCTTCATGGTTATGGTGTCACGTATGCCCATACTTCACCTCTTCTTTGTTGACCATGACTACACCATCTCCAATCGGTCTCCTGAATTTGGCCATTGAGATATCCATTGCCACAGTCACCTGCAAAACAATGCTGAAGAAAGTGAGTCTTTTGGAAAACTCAATAAATGCTCTCTTAGAACCCTTGAACTTATCAGTGTAACAGAGTATTGTAGATCATATCAGATGTAACATAAATACATATTTATCTTATAGCTATACATATATTATATAGACTTTCAGCCAATGTAGCTTTGGTTGCATTCTTCCATCTCTTCCCCACCATCTTCCTTGGTAGATGGCTGCTCATTAGATATAACTTCCTCCACGGCTAGGTTATTACCACCATCCATCTAGATCCTAACATTTTGGACTCCCCTTGGTACATTTGCCCTTGGATCAATGGCCTTGCCACCTACCACTTTGTTGAATACCCTTTGGAACTCCCCTAGAGCCCCGAGAAAAGTCTCTAAATCTTCATGGTTATGGTGCCACGTATGCCCATACTTCACCTCTTCTTTGTTGTCCATGACTACACCATCTCCGATCAGTCTCATGAATTTGGCCATTGTGATTTCCATTGTCACAGTTGCCTGCAAAACAATGTTGAAAAAGGTGAGTCTTTTGGAAGACTCAGTAAGTGCTCTCTTAGAACCCTTGAACTTATCCTCATTCCTTGCCTTTCAAATGCACCACAAAATCTCAATAGTTAAACAACTCAAAATAATCTATAATCATTTTTAAGATTTTTATCATTAATCAAAATATCATTCCAAATAATTCTATCATCATTATCCCAAATCAACAAATCATTGCAGAAAATTTTCCTTATCTCTTTTGCATATAAACAATCAAAGAAAATGTGTTTCACAATTTCAGGGGTTCTATAAATACTACAAATATCCACCTTATTAAGATTAGATTTGAGTTGAACCTTTTGCAGAATAATAAGCCAACTAAAGCAAGCCTTCTTAAGCTCTTTGATATTATGCCAAATAGAGTTAAAAACATTATGCCAAATCCTATCAGACAATGAAACATTCCAACAGTTATTAAGATATTCAGTAACAGAAAAATCAATAATTAAGGTCTTATAAATTGTTTTAGCTTTTATTTCAAAGAGGACAGACCCATCCTTTCATTTAAGATTACTGGATAACTCTAAGCTATCATCAGTGACTGGGAAAGTTTGCATTCTTGTAAGCTTCCTGGAGTGGAGGGTAGTGTATGTTCTATGGTTTGAATCAAGGATATTAAACTTAACTGCCAGATTGTTCTAGCTTTTAAGTTGACCATTATCAATTATATCTTTGAAGGTGTGAATACCTTTTTGGAACCATTTTCTTGCAGAGCAGCCTCGCAAAAGGGCAAGGGGTTTGCAGTTGTGCTCCAAATTCCACCATATGGAACTAAAGACTTGACACTTGGTGTTATTATTTATAGAAATTTTGCTCAGATTAAACTCCACATTGTTCTTGATTAATTCCCAAGCCTTCTATAGGCTTTTAAAGACTAAGGAACCAGTTGGGGACATTAGATGCTTATTAATAAGAATATCACTTATTGGCAACAACTTCCATGTTTTGGCTTGCTTGGGAGTGGTCAGTTGTATGTTTTTTTTGACTAAAGCCTTCCAAGGTTCATTACCCACTAGGGCTTTGAAAATCCATTTTGTGGCAAGGGCAATTCCATAGATCCTTAGATCTTTTAGTCCAACTCCCCTTGTGATTTGTCAAGGCAACACCATTCCCATTTTACAGTGTGTTTTTTCTTTTTACCTTTTCCATTAGACCACAAGAGGTTCCTGATCTTTTTTCTAAATAATATTGATCTGATAACTGTTAAAGAACCAAACAGAAGCAAAGTAGATGTTGTGGGAAGCAAGTATCTTTTGACAAACTTGGATTCTACCAGCCAAGGACATATATTGTTATAATGGTGTGAATTTGCATCCTTTGCAAATTCCACATTTACATACCTCCTACCTTAGAAAATTAAACCCGATAATGCAATTTTGCATCCTTCATTCGCCTTCCATCCACTTGGTAGTTTTTTGTGTCGGTGGAGGGTATTTTGTCTGGGACGCTAGCGCGGTGCACGAATGTCTGCGCAACGCGCTACTGTCCTAATAGGATTCCTACCTCTAGAATTCATATATGCATTACAATTCTCCATTGGCAACAAAGAGTAACGTCTGCTCCCTTGACCAACCTCAAACGACTCTTTTGCCTCCAATTTCACCTTCAAATGACTATCTCTTCCATTCATTCTCTCTTTTGGACTCTCGATCTTCTAGCTTCTATCTTTCACTTCATTCACAACATTCTCACCTCCATTGAAGCTGCAAGTTGATACTTTGCTAGTTCGTTCTCCTCGTTGTTGCAGCAATGTTGGCTTTCGAAGGCTTGTCAGCTCACTCCTCCCATTTTCCTTGAGTGCACGTGGTTAAAGGTGATATCCTTCCATCTTCCATTCACTTGGCATTATCGTATTGTTTTCGTAACATATTATTCTTTAGCATAGTGTTTAGTACTTTTATTTCAATATCTTTCTTTATCACATTTCTCTTAGCGTTGCCATATTGGCTATCCATGGAGGTGGAAACACCGAAGCGGGGGATTGACTACAACGGTTCTCTATACACGCCCCAACATTTTCTCGCTCTTGTGTGTGTAGATTGCTCGTCGAGTGAAGACTTTGAAGATATCAACTCGTGGGTAGGAAGGTGCGCTTTCCTCACCCTCTTTTGTCAACTCGTAGATTAGATCAAGTTAAAGTATTCTTCTTATTATTATGTTATTTAGTTCTTTTCTATCTCTGTTATTGCATTAAACCATATTTTTTAGGTCGTTAGTAGGTTCTTCCTGAGTTTTGACTAAACTTTATGTTTTTTGTCCGTACGGATGCCAGCGCCCCACTGAGACTCCAACGTGTCGTGTTGTTGTCTGTGTCCTGCACTGTAGTCCTCTGGTAGTGAGCTACCTAAGTCACAGTCTGGACTCTGGAAACTTGCTCACCTAACTTCCTAAAACATTTGAGCTGCTAAAGAACAACAACACCCTAGTTGCTCTTCCTTTCAACCTTAAAACCTTAAACTCTCCTAAAACAATTCGGTTAGCTTGAGGTAGATTAGGCAACTTATTGTTCTAGACCCTCCCGTGACCTGGGGTCCTGAGCAGTCGGTCCCCCTCTACATTTTGGTGAACTCGACGTGAACTATTTTAGTTATGTTTTGTAGTGTTGAAGGAATCTTCTCTCATGTTCTAGGTGTGTTGTAGGTGTGTGTGTTGCAAGGCTCCTAACCTTGAAACCCAACCTACGACCCCTAGCGGTGTAGTTAGAAGAATCCCTAAACATTGTGAAGCAAACTCCAAAATAGGTCATTGTTTGATTGTTAAACCCTTGAGGGCTTATGAGAAAGTCCTTTTCAGTGTACATAGAAGATGGCTTCTTTCATGCATCTTCCCATCTCGTTTGTGCAACCTGAGAATTGGTCTCCTGCTATATCCTTTACATCACAAAACTTGCCTATGAATGCTAATAGAGAACCCTCTCCTCTGTACATTCCCTCTCGTATCAACTAGAATACCATGACTAGTGTTCTTGTTGATCTTACATGTCAAGTTAATGTTATTATAGAGGAGATTATGTTAATAAACTTTCTACATAAGGATGGGTACAATGAATCTAAGAGCACAACACATACACATGATGGGCTTTCCATCCCTCCCATTGGTTCCATCACCCTTTCAGTCCTAGTCGGGCCCAAGATTGTGAATGCCCTTTTCGATATTATCTCATAGTTTGACTTGTTCAGAGTGAAGTTAGGCATTCCTTAGCTAGTTTCCATGAACGCAATCCCTTTGGTGATCCATAAATTCTCTCATGAGGGATTAGTGCATGTGCACGAAACTAGGTACAAACCCCTAGTGTCGCGTGGGGCCCATTCATTAGATCACTTCTGGCTTGCCCCTATTGGTTCGCTTCCTCCAAGGACAAACCTATTGTATCACACTTACGTAAAATACAAGAATGGGGGCATAGCGCTAAAAGTGACCTATCCTCCTTCCCCTTATGCTATTTCGGTTAAGGCCTCTTTGATAGCGCAACAACAGGCTACTTCTTTCTCTCGAAAGGGGAAGAGGAAGTCTTCTCGCGCTCTAGAGCCTTCTTCCTCTTCCTTTGCAGTTCCACCTACTTCTGCCTCTCGCCCTGTCACGACGTCCTCGACTTCCGCCTTGATGTGTCTCTTGGGGAGTCCAATGGTGCCCACTTGGCAGAAGGCCAAGCATCAGGTATTCGACCTTCATGTCTTCTCCACGGTGCCTCAGCTTGTTTTGTATGGTAAGGGGAAAGGTCCCCATGGAGTCACACTACCTCTTGTCCTTCCCGACCTCCTACTACTCATGTCCTTAGGGTAGCAAATGGGAAGAGGCCCACCATCGAGGTGCTTGAGTCTGCTCCTCCACTGGTTGTTGCCTCTATTCCTACATCTCTGCCTCTTTTTTTTGTCCAAGAGTCGCTCACTCCGTCAACAACGGTTGTGGACACTCCCATGGAAAAACAGGAGCCTCCTACTCCTCAAGTTGCAGCTTCCAGCTCTTGAAGCTGAAGAAACCACCTTGCACATGAGTGTAAGTGTTGGAGGAAGGCTTTGGCCACTAAGTAGGCTGCTTTCCAGAAGGCGAAAGGGGAGCTGACAGCTCCTATTTCGGTGTCTCCTGTTGTGCCCTCCTCTTTTACCCCTTCTGCTTCGGTTGTTGTCACCTTGATCTTGCTTTTGGCTCCCCCTACGATCGTAGATGACCCGCACCCTGAAAGGGTGCAAGTGTTCATCGCTCCCTCGGTTAAGCCTCCTCTCATGATGTCCCTTCTAGACATCCCACCTTTTCCTAAGCTCGTGGATATGCTAAATACCTCAGTGGTGTCCACTGCAATTTTCTCCTCTTCTTCCTCGCCTTACACTTCGACTGTGGGAATCTCGCATCCCTCAATGAAGCGCAAGTTGGAGGATGACCCTGCTTCTAATGGGAGTCGAAAGAAGGGATCACCTTCTTTAGAAGTTGGTTCTACATTAGCTTGCATTGTCCTAGTGACAGAGGTAACCTCGATATCCCCCGAGTTTGTGACTGCCCTCAAATCTTTTGGTGAGGTTGACAGTGGATCTTGAGCACCTCCTTCATTGCCCACTCAGTTGACACATGGAACTTCCATCAAGTGCATGCTCAACTTAGTGGACGATGTCCCAGTGCTATCAGCATTTTTTGCAAAATCAATGACGTTTACCTCACAAGAGTTGTGCAAAGAAGACCTCGATGGGCCCTCTTAGCTCTAGTCACAGGAGAGTCGAAAGGTGCTTCCTTTGCTATCCCACCCTTGTAGGCTCATTCGCTTTCCCCTTATAATGATCTAGATTGGGAGAACGACGACCTCTTGGTTGATGAGGACTAGGAGGGCACCTCTTCTTTACCTGTATATTAGATTTGTGTGTGTGTTGTGTTTCCCCCATGCTTGTTTTATGTGTTCTTGGAGGACCCTTGTCACCCTTATAGGTGCTCGGATACAACAGTGTTTTGTGTCATAAACTTCTATTTGTTACATCATTCTTCTCTTTGTTGTGCCTTGATTTTCGACAATTGAAGACAATGCAAAGTGTTGGAGGCATTTAGGCCTCCCTTCCATGTTGACCCAGTTTTTATTTTATTTTTTTTGTTTTCACGTACCCTTCTTCATGATCTGATATAGTAGGGGATTGATGACAGTTCATATGTATATTATTATATTATATCTATCTATTTATATCTATGAGCAGTTATGACCTTGAAATATCAAATTCCCCTATCTCTTGATTTTTTCGTCTTTGTTTATATTTCATTTTTATCTTTCTCTCTTCTTGCTTTGTGATGTTGTGGTGCCTATTTGTTGTCCCTTGTGTGTGTGACAACATTTCCACGATTACATCCTGTCATGTATCGCGAGCCACAACATCACTTTATTCTCTCTCCTTAGGATGTAATGTGCCTTTGTGTTCAACACGCATCATCCTAAGGGGGGGCTATTATATTGCTTCAGTTTTCAAAAGGTGTATTTGGTGGTCAACGAATCCCTCGTTGAAAATCCCTTATTTTTCAAAAAATTGTATTCTTCAACAAGGACCCCTAGCAGAATTTTTCTTTCGAAACGGATTCGTAGAGAAAGAATCTAAAAACTTTCCTTCAAGAAGGGAATACTTTTTCGAATGAAGAAGTCTAAAAACTTGCCCTTGTGAGGGAGTATTCTTCTTTTCAAATTCCTTGATGAAAGAGATCTTTCAAAAGGATTCCTTGATACTAGAATCATTTGCGAAAATGTCATTGCCTTTCGAACAGAGTGTCCCTTGAGAAAACCCCTTTCTTTTGAAGGGTTCCTAAAGGACCCCTTTGAAAGGTTCTCCTTCAATTGTTGACTATCTACGTGACTATATGTTTGCCTACATGGCTTTTTTCTATCTGACATGTTTTGTCTACAAATTAACATGTTGCTTTGTAGGACCAAGCACCTATGAAACTGCTTTTTCAATCAAGCTTGGAGGACCAAGCACCTCAATCTTTCCTTGTAGGACCAAGCACCTGTAAGGGCCTATCAGACTTTGCAAAGCCTTTCACATCTGGCCTCCCTCAATACTGAGCACTTGTGGGTCCTCCTCTGTAGGATTGAGCACCTACAAAGCTTTTTGTTCACCTTTCATAGGTCTAAGGGCCTACTGTGTATTTGTTCAATTCTCCTTAGGACTGAATACTTGTGGATCCATCTCCTCTTCCTCTGCATTTGAGTGTGTCAAATTGTAGTCTGCTTCCTCAACGGTTCAAGTAAATATTTCTCATCTTTCACTCTACTTTATTGCGCATTCGTTGACACTTATGCTCGCTAAAGTGGGGGAAAAATGTAATGGCATGAATTTGCACCCCTTGCAAATTCCACATTTACATACCTCCTACCTTAGAAAATTAAACCCGATAATGCAATTCCATGTCCTCCATTCGCATTACATCCACTTGGTAGCTGTTTTTTGTGTCAGTGGAGGATATTCTATTTGGGATGCTAGCACAATGCAAGGACATATATGCGGTGTGTTGTCGTCTTGACAGGATTCCCGCCTCTAGAATCCACAGAGGCATTACAATTCTCCGTTGGCAATGAAGAATAACGTCTATGCTCCCTTGACCGACCTTGAATGACTCTTTTGCCTCCAATTTCACCTTCAAATGACTATCTCTTCCATTCATTCTCTCTTCCAGACTCTCTCTTTATCTTTTAGCTGCTATCTTTCACTTCATTCACAACATTTTCACCTCCATTGAAGCTGCAAGTTGATACTTTACTAGTTCGTTCTCCTCGTTACGACAACATTGGCTTTCGAAGGCTTGTGAGCTCATTCCTCCCATTTGCCTTGAGTGCATGTGGTTGAAAGTGATATCATATTTTCCATTCGCTTGGCATTATTGTATTGTTTTTGTAGCATATTGTTGTTTAGCATAGTGCTTAGTAATTTCATTTCAATATCTTTATTTATCGCATTTCTCATATCGTTGCTATATGGGTTGTCCATGGAGGTGGAAACACCAAAGTGGGGGATTGACTGCGACAGTCGTCTATACACATCCCCAACATTTTATCGCTCTTGTGTGTGTAGGTTGCTCATTGAGTGAAGACTTTGTAGATATCAACTCGTGGGTAGGAAGTTGTGCTTTCCTCACCATCTTTTGTCAATTCATAGATTAGATCAAGTTAAAGTATTCTTCTTGTTATTTTTTTGTTTTGTTATTTTCTATCTATGTTATTGCATTAAACCATATTTGTTAGGTCATTAGTAGGTTCTTCCTGAGTTTTGATTGTACTTTATGTTTTTTGTTCGTACAGACGGCTATGCCCCACTAAGACTCCAACATGTCGCATTGTCATTTGTGTCCCACGTTCCTCTGGCAACGAGTTGCCTAAGTCACAGTTTGGACTCTGGAAACTTGCTTACCTGAATTCCTAAAACATTTGGGCTTGCCAAAGGATAGCAATACCCTAGTTGCCTTTCCTCTCAGCCTTAAATCCTTGAACTATCCTAAAACAATTTTGTTAGCTTGAGGTAGATCAGGGCATCCTATTGTTCTAGACCCTCCTATGACCTGGGGTCCAATTGGTCCCCTTCCTCTACAATTGTTTGTTCCACTTATCAATTTTTCCTTCAATTTTTGATTAGATCGAAAGCCACATTTCCTTGAGGTTTGGGTTGACTGCAAAAGGGATCCCAAAATACCTCACTTGCTTAGAGTCCCCCACTGGATCTCATACTTCTTGACCCAATCAGCCGAGGATTCTTGCCACCCCAAAAGGATGGATTTAGCCACTGAAATTTTTGCCCCAAATGCTTTACATAATAGATTGAACTTTTTCAACAATGAGTCTTGTTGTGACCTTTTCACACATCGCCCCATTGCAAATGGGAACCCCATGTTTTCTCTTTTCGCTTTGGCATCGCAACTGCTTATCACCATTTTTTCTTTTACAAATGAGGAGTTAGAGTTGTGAAGAGTCATCTGAGCCAAGTTGGGAATTCAAGCCCAAAATAGTGCCTAAACGTCATAGAAGTGCTCAGAAGGTCCGAAAAACAAGGATTGCCAGTGCTTTGAGTCAATTCTGACACTTCCTATTTTTTAGGGATTTTTGCTTTTTTCATTTTTGGCATTTTTGGACCAATCTGAGACTCCTATTTTTTAGGGATTTTTATTTTTTCTATTTTTAGCAATTTCTATTTTTAGAAAGTGCCAAGGTCTCACAGGTCATAAAGTCAACATTTCCATCTTTAGAATCAAAATTTTTGGCTTTCAAAAGCAAAAATCAAGGAAAAGCACATGGCAGAATGATCCAAAAAAAGACAAGTATGAAATTCATGGTGACCAAAAGATTAAAATGGCACAAGTTTGAAGAAGTGCACCCAAGGATGATGTCTGAAGAGCTCCCAAGTCCGCTTTGAAGGAGCAATGAGAATGGCAAAGATGATGTCAAGTCCACTTGGACACCAAGAAGATATGGAAGGAAGTTTGGAAAGTCCGCCAAGAAGTGGAAAGACATGAAGAAAGTTTGCCATGAGTGGGAAAAATAATCATGAAGTCCACCTGGAAGATGATGGATGTGTCTAGACAATCAGAAAGTCCGCCATGGAAGCTTGGAAAAGAGGCTAAGAAGTCTGACCTAGCTTGGAATGGAAATGGCAAGGCATCTCCAAAGTCCGCCATGCCAAAGGGGAGTATGGAAAGGAAGTTTGGAAAGTCCGCTCAACCTATGGCAAGACCTTCTTGAAGTCTGCCCTATCAATGTCAAAACTTTCTTGAAGTCCACCTAGGCATCAAAGAAGCATGGCCAAACACTCATGAAGTCCGACCTCCCTCAAGTGTGCAATGTCCAAGACTTAAGGAAGTCTGCCATACATATGGAAAGAAGTCTATGAAGTCCGCCATGGAAGTGGAAGGGTATCACTGAAGTCCGCCATTAAGAAGATGAGGAATGGAAAGAACATCAAGAAGTCTGCCACCTCTTGGCAAGAAGTATCCAAAGTCTGCCCACCTCTTAACATGGAAAACTTACCTTGAAGTCAACCTAACATGGAGATGGAAAAACATTTTCAAAGTCCACCCTACCTTGGAAACAATATCCAACTTTGGCACAATGGCAAGGAAGATTCAAAGTCCGACCTTGCCAAGTATATAATGTCAAGGCACTACAAAGTCCGCCTTGGCCAAAAGAAAGATGTCCAAATCTTGATGAAATCCGCCCAGCCAAGGAAACTCAAAAAAATCAGCTAAGTAAAAATTTCAAAAAATTGGAAAGGCACAAGTGAAGTCCAACTTCCCTTGATCTAGGCATGTCCAAAGCAGCTCAAAGTCCAACCCTGGCATAAAGAGTGGATGGCGAGACCAAAGTAAAGTACACCCAAGGAGAAAAATTCAACAAAATTGACTAAGTGTTGGAAGGAAAACAAGAGGAATAAAGAGGAAAAGTAAAGAGGAAATGGATAAAATCCTTGTCCAAGGACGGAATGTATCCTACATAACACAAGCCAAATTCAAAATTGAAGACAAATCCACAGGCAAAGTTCATCTGAAACCTTGGCTAAATGTTGAATGGTCCACATGAAGGTATTACAAAATGAAATTGAATAGCCAAAATTTGGCTAAGTATAGGAAATACTTCACAGAGAAAGTTCCAATTTCCTCCATTGTGGTGATAGCACAGAGGAATCCTTCTCCAAATTCAAGGCACTTGAAATAATTTCAAGGCATCAACAAAGAAAAGTCGAATTTTAGACATCTTGGGGTATTTCATCTACAATCCCAAACCTATTGAAGCAATCAAGGAAAATTCTTGAAGGATTTCATCTCCTGAAGAATTAAATACAAGCTTCCAAACAGAATCAAATGGTGACAAGAAGAGTATTCCAAACAAATTTCCATACTTAGACAATTTCTTGACACAAATTGGATAACTCAAATAGGAAATCCAAAGGAATAACACCAATCCAATTCAAGCAGGAGGAATTTCAAAGCAATCAGGAAAGAAAATAACTTCAAGTCCAGACATTTGCTCCAAGGGGGAGACTTCCAAACCTCAAGTGCAAGTGAGAAGAAGAAATCAAAGTCTCAAAAGGAGATCCAAGATCAAAGCTAAGAAGGAACAAGCGCAAAGGACAAAGTCGTGGGCAAGGAAAGATTGCGAAAGAAAAATAAAGTGACCAAGGAAGACATCCAACACGCTCAAGTGGCGCCTTGTCATCTTCCAACCAATCAAATTGTTCCAAATCAACATGCAACAACCTTGTATTTTATTGTTGGTTTATATTTAGTAGAAGGACAAGTGTCCCCAAATGAAATTTTCTCATTGGTCGAGAGGTAGTTGGTTGTGACAAACCCTAATTAGGGTTTTATTTTGTAATCTCGATCATTGATTCGAAATCAATCTTGGCCATTGAATTGTAATTGGGGAGCCTATAAGTTGAGCTCGCCCCTCATTTGTAAAGTGTGAAGAAAGTGTATGAGATTGTTGAGTATTTCTACTTCCGATAATAAAAGCTCTTATGCATGATTTGCTTTGAATCCCTTTTATTGTCAAGTGGTTTGCAAGGTTGCATAGCTTCTTCAACATTAGATTAGAATTAAGGTAGAATTTGATTTGAATGTTTGTTAAATGAATGAAAGATTTGATAGTATTGATTTATGGTGAAACTTAACTCATACTTTCTTTGAATAGATGTTTTTTATTCAATGCGTAAAGTTAGCATGAGCTCATGATTGTGGATGCTTAACTTCAGTCCGGATCAATATTGTTCAAGACATGAAAACTATAATCATACCCTTTGAAGATTGCACCCACTTTGTGTAGTTGTCCCAAGGAGGCAAAGCAAAGCATGGTTACCAGTTTCACTTAATCTTTACCATCTCTTGAATTCTTAGGAGTAGATTAGAACTTCTAAACCCTTGTCCTTTTTGCACTTTTTTTTGAAATCCCTAAAAGAAAGAGTACTTAATGTTAAATCCATCTAAGTCCTAACTTGTGAATTGAACAAGCCCAGCGTAAGTCCCTTTGTGTATTACCAGCATATCACAACGCCCATTGAGCTTATCCACACGTCAAGACCTGACAAAAGAAACCTTGGAGTTGCCATATGATCTTCTCACAATCTTAGCATACGCGATGATTTTGTTCAAGAGAGGATAGAGTGTCTTTGGACATTTTATTATGTGTTTAGTGGATGATAAAACGTACACCAACAAGTCCATATTGCTTTCCTCTAGGATAAAAAAGATGGCAGTATCATCTACAAACTAAATATTTATTACATCATTCTAATATGGGAGTTTTATCCCCTTGACCCTAGGTGACATGGTGTTCTCCTTTAGTAGATAATTTAGAGAGTCAAATGCAATAACAAATAGGGTTGGAGCCAAAGGGCAGCCTTGTCTGATAGATCTTTCCAAAATAAACTCCTCTAAGAGTGATCCATTCACATTAACTTGTGCCACAACATTTTTTAGCAGTGTATCCACCATTTTGCAAAACATGATAGGAAACCAAAAAACCTCAAGGGTTGTCCTTAGAAAGCCCCATTCTACCCTATCATAATCCTTTTCAATGTCCAATAGGAGCATAGTAGCATCTTGCTTTGAATATCTTGCTCATTCCATGGCCTCCCAGCTTGCCATCAAGTTTTCCAAGATGTATCTTCCCTTGATGAATCTAGTTTAGGTGTTATTAATGAATTTAGGCGGAACATTGACCACCCTTGAGGCAATTACCTTAGCCAAAATCTTGTAATAAACGTTCAACAATGTAATTGGTCTCCAATTCCTTATCAGTGATTTATCGCCCCTTTTGGTAGTAGCTTTATTACTCCTTTATTAATGCTTCTCCCTCGTCATCCTCTTTCCAAGGCTTCTTTATATACTTGTAGCAAGTCATCACAAATCCAGTCTTCAAATGTTTTATAGAATTCCACGGGCAACCCATCCCATCCATGGGATTTATCATTATTCATGGAGTTGATACCACTTCTAATTTCTTCTTTGGTTATATTGCCCTAAGTTTTGTGGTGTCTTCAACATAAATCTTCTTGGGAATGATGCCTTTAACAAATTCCCTAGCTTCGTGGAACCCTTCTACCCCAGTTTCTAAGGTGAAAAGCTTTTGGAAGTGTTAGCTCTCAAAAATGCAGTGGAAAACCTCAAGAGGCTGCCAATCTCTTGGTACGTTTTAGGGTAACAGACAAAGCCAAATGATTTAAGCTTTCTACTCTTTAGGTGTTGCTAGACCTAGGCGGGTGTACCTAAACGAATGAAACAGACTTAATATGCTTATCTCTTCTTGAAATGTTTTTCCAACAATGGCAAATGGGAGTGGACAAATGAAATCAAATTTGGTATAAATTGTATACAATATTCAAAACTAAATCCTAATATGCTCAGTTAACAGATGTAAAGAAAATGATTGAATCTAAATGGCGAAATGCAAAGACTAGTGCCTTATTGGGTATGCAGAGTCAAATGAAATAGCAATGGGCAACTTATTTCTGGAAAACACTCAAATTGTTTGGCATATGTTTCGTTTATAACTTGTATAAACATGGAAGATTGTGATTACTAAGTTCTTCTTACTGATCCAGATGAATTTCCCTCATTACTGTGATTAATTAAAAGGATTTAATCCTTCCTTGAAAGAACCAATCAACCAATCACATAGATACAGCAAATGTGCACTGATAAACCGAACATAAACTTGTTATGTCGATTTAAATAACCAGACAACATCAATTTTGGAGACAACTTGAATAATACTTTTAATGTGCACGACAGACAATTGACACCAGAAATGAACTACAACATCAACTGATTTTCATTGATATCTCCATTTGAAATCATACATCATAGTCTCTATTATGAGACTTTTTATTCTATTGAATCCCTTTCTAATCTATCTCATGTCTATCTACCAACTACCATCTCCTTATTTACAGCCAAAAATGGATATTTATACAGTTGTGTCTAAAAGGACACAATGCTTCGCATTCCAATGTCGGGGAGCAACTGTATCGAGCCTGTATTCGGGTTTCACTTTACATTTGCAAAACAGTCGCTAAGACATTTTGTAGTCATACAGATCCTCGAAGTTACACCGACGGTCATCCATTTGTTCATCGCTATGAGTTTACGCCGTCTCATCGACACCAAGAGTCTCACCGATGAATGTTCATTCATCCCATGTGCTTCGCTGTGACCTTTTGTTGTCGAGGAGACGTCCCATAGACTATATTTTGTCTTACTGCAAGATTCACCTTTGGTCGCCGTGACAATTCTGAGTCAGGAAGAAGTCATATCGGCTATACTTCGTCTTACCGAGAGTCTCTGTGATACATTCTTGTCGCTGGGACATGATCATACTTTCACCGATGAGACCACACTCGGCGTGACCTTCAAGTTTCTCACCGATGAAACTGATCTTACCGATTGAATGAATTTCATCGGCAAGACTATGAATCTTCGAAAAGACTCATACCGATGCCAAATGTCTCGCCGAACCCATTCCTCCATATTACTTTATTCGATGAGACTCTCCCCGAAGCATTCTATCGGCATGACTTATAGGTCGGCAGGACTACATGACTTCCTCCCGACAGTTCTTTGATATAATCCTTCCGCTGTGTCGGCAAGACCAAAACACCCTTGGTAAGACCTTACTCTGAATACCTTTAGTCTTACTGCAATGCATATCCTCATTGGCATGACATATGGGTCACTGTGACAATATCATTCTCACACCGATGCAACAAAATGTCAGCGTGACAAAACGGGTCGGCAAGACTGTATAACCTTACCCCGATAACCCTTGATAGAACTCTTTTGCTTGTCGGCGAGACCGGAGGTACTCACCGAGACATTACTCCGATGAATATTAGTTTTACCGATATGTATATCTTTATCGCCGGTCGGCAAGACACCACGAATTCGCTGAGACCTCATATCGAATACCGCTTAGTCTGGCTGATACATCATTATGTGCGCTTTAATCGGTGAGACACAATATACTCGGTAAGACCTCACCCTGAAGTCCTTTGGCTTGGCCAAAATGAATCCACGTGTGCTAATCGGTAAGACAAAGATTTCGCTATGACCTCACCCCGAAGAATCTTTTCTCTAGCCGATATATCTCCACATGCGCCTGTCGATGAGACAAAATGCGATCGGAAAGACCTTGTGCCGACGATAGCCGCCTTTGCCGATGGACAAATTTTCTCCTATCGCTGAGACAATGATTTGTGTCACGCCGAAATGTTCCTACAGATGAATTTTGATTGCTGTGACACCAAAGAAGTCTTGTCGATAAACCTACAGCAGATATATATTAGCAAAATACATAATGGGTCGGGGAGACCCTCATCATCTCATGTCGATAGGGATTATACAATGGAATATTCAGACATAGATGGATTTTATGGGACAACATGGCCAAACATGGGGAAAATATGCTCATGGTAGGACTTATTTGGAAACTTATGAGTATGAACATGTAAAATTATCAAAATTTTACAGTTCTAACAGTGGCTCCGTCTGGGGATGAATGATTGTGAGATCATTGCAAGGATACAAATTTCTGGGTGAGCAGACCAGACTCAAGGTGATGGATAATGTGAGCAAGACAGAATGAATGGAAATGAAAGTGACCCTACACTACTGTACATGGAAAATTTTATTTTGAAAGAAGGAAAATCAGGATTGTCTATGTACTGGCAAGTCCTGTTCCTTTTATTTCCTAAACTACTGTGCATGGAAGATAAAATTTTGAGAGGATTGTTAAGGATTGTCCATGCACTGGAAACCCTTAATCCTCTATGTTGTTCAAGAGAAAAAATGCTTCAGAAATTGCCCATGTACAGGCAATTCCTGATCTTCACCAGCCATATTTTGTAGATAGTATGAATCTTCACCTCTCTTTCCAACAACCACAAAAGGTCCCAGCCACAAGGCTTCGAATTTCCCATGTTTTCCCTTCTCCTGACACCTTGCGTTCCACATTAGAACCAAATCACTCTCCTCAAATTTTCTATCTTTTGCCCTTTTATCAAATAGATACTTCATCTGTGTTTGTAACTTTATGTTCTGATTTTGAGCTCCTTGTCTTATCTCATCCAGTTCAGCCAGTTGTTCCATTCTCTCCTCCATAGGCTCTGGAATGTCTATATCCTCCTGAAGAATAAACTTGTAAACTGGTACCAAGTTTTGTAAAGGCATCCTGGCTTGTGTTCCATACACCAATTCAAACGGGGATTTTCCAACTACCTTCTTTACAGTGATTCTGTCAGCCCAAATAGCTAATCTTAATTTTGAATCCCATGCCTTCTTGTTCTAACCTAGCATCCTCCTTATAATCTTCAGAAGACTTTTATTACTAGACTCAGCTTGACCATTAGCTTGTGGATGGTAAGGAGCTGCATAAGAAATGGTAATGCCATATGTGCTACAAAAGTTTCTGAATTCATCTGATCTGAAACACATCCCATTATCAGTAATCAGTCTTAGTGGTGTACCGAATCTGGTAATAATGTTCTCCATTAGAAAAAATTTCACCACTTTACTTGTAGCCTGTTTAGTTGGGACCGCTTCTACCCATTTGGTAAAATAATCAATGGCCACTAGTATCCATTTATGTCCTCCACTCGATCTTTCTTGTATCTCTCCAATGAAATCAATTCCCCATTGATGAAAAGGGGCATCAGCCTGCAAGGGTCGAAGTGGCAGAGCTCCCTGATACTTCAGTATTCCAGAGAATTTCTAGCAGGCCTCACATTTTTTTACATATGTAAAAGAGTCATTAAAAACCTTTGGCCAGTAATAATCTGCCCTGAGAATTTTATGCGCAATTGTCTTTGTTGAGTAATGTCCTCCACAAACTCCTTCATGCATTTCACTTAAGACATGTCTGGCTTGTGATTCATCCAGACATAACAATAGTATACCATCCATGTTCTTCCAAAACAGATCTCCATCCATGAAGACATACTTAGATGCCTGCAACTTCAAAGTTATTTTCTGACTGTCACTCAATTCCTCTGGACACTTCATGTATTTAAGGTAATGCATGATATCTGCATACCATGGAATATGCTCAATGCTCACAATTGCAGTCTCTTCTTCTATATTGCAAATTTGATTTTCTTCAATGTTCGCTTCCGCCATCAACTTAGCTAAGCCCTGACCTCTTACCAGTTTAGTAATTTGTATCTCCATGTCAAACTCTTGGATTTTGTTAATCCATTTCCATCTTTTTCCTATCACTTCAGACTGTGTTAGAATATCCTTGACAGCTGCATGAGGGACATAAGCAACCACCTTTGCTCCAACAAGATATGGCCTGAAAGCCTTTGCAGCTTTTACTAATGCAAATGCCTGTTTTTCCATTATATCATACTTTAATTCAGACCCTTGTAATGACTTACTAAAGAAAGACACAGGTTGTTCATATCCATCCTCATTCTTCTGTAACATAACAGCAGCAATAGTGTGCATTGAAGCAAATGAAAATATCTGAAAAGGTTTTGCAAAATCCGGAGACTTAAAGACAGGAGCCTCCTTGATGGCCCTTTTGATCGTTATAAAAGTTTCCAAAGCCTCTGCAGTCCATTATATTTTATGTCCTTTCCTCAACATTTTTGATATGGGTTTAATGATCTCAACAAAATTAGAAACAAATCTCCTAACAAAATTAATTTGTCCAAAGAATGACTGTATAGCCTTAACATTTTTAGGGATAGGAATTTTATCAATGGCCTCAACCCTCTCAGGATCTATCTTAATCCCTTCTTTTGAAACAATATGTCCCAAGAGCTTACCCTCTGTGACTACAAAATGACACTTCTTAGGGTTCAAGCTGATACCATATTCTAAGGCTTTAATAAATACCTTCTCCAGATGTTGTACATGATTCTCAACCTTCTTTGAGTAAGCAGTGAGGTCATCCTGATACACCACCATGATAACATTGATCAAATCTGCAAATGCTACATCCATAGCTCTTTGGAAGGTTGCTCCTGCGTTTGTAAGACCAAATGGCATTCTCATGTATACATATGTTCCCCAAGGAGTTGTAAATGTCGTTTTATATTGCTCAGATTTTTTGACCTTGACCTGGTTATAGCCTGAGAACCCATCCATCATAGACAACAGTTCGCACCTTGTCACCTTATGCAATATAGCCTCCATATTGGGTAAAGGATAATTATCTTTGAGGGATGCCATGTTTAGATTTCTGAAATCTACACAAAGCCTTATATCTCCATTTTTCTTTCTCACAGGGACCAAATTTGAGACCCACGTTGAATGCCTGATTGGTTTAATGATTCCCCCATCTCTGAGCTTTGCCAATTCCTCCTGCATTTTAGGCTCCAATGTTGGATTTATGGGTCTTTGCTTTTGTTTGAATGGCTTAGCATCTAGCTTCAATGGTATTTCATGCTGAAACAAATCTTCCATGTATGTTTTTAGATCTTCATAAGACCAAGCAAACACATGTTTATATTTTCTCAGCAAATCTATTAGCATTCTTCTAATTGTAGGGCTTATCTTTTTCCCTATGTACAAATTTCTTGGTGCCATTTCAGTTCCTAAGTTAATCTCTTCGATATTTTCCCTTTTGACTAGTGTTTTCTTTATGAGGGACCAATCACCTCCATCATACACCCTCTCCAATGCCACTAAGCCTTTAGGAAGCTTATTTGTTTTGAGCTGTAAGATCTTCCCAAATACTGTTTGCTTCCCATCCACTTCCTCAACAAAAGCATTAAAATCAATTTCCTGTGCTTCATATTGATCTATGCAGTGGAGGAACTTCAAAAGATCAGTATCATCATTAAAAACCTGCCAACTATATATGTTATCAGGCACAACAGGCCTTGTCTTGAACTCAATTTGTGATACTCTAGCCAATGTAATGTCATCCCTTTTCAGCGCCACATTTGCTAAAAAATCAGCCATTATGTTCTTTGACCTGTCAATCCACTCAATTGAGAAGGCATCAAACAACTCAATTGTGTCCCATACAACATTCCTGTATTGTTTCAGTCTTTTATGTTTTGCTACATACTTGGACTTAATTTGTGAAACAACCAACTCATAATACCCTAGGACAGCCAACAACTTGATTTTATGTTTCACGGCTATATTCAAACCTGTTATTAAAGCTTCATATTCCGCCATATTGTTTGTACATTCAAATATTAACAAGAATGAATACTTAAATGTAATACCTTCAAGCGAAACAAACACAATCCCAGCTCCATTACCTTCTTGGTTGCATGCTCCATCAAAATTCATTTTCCATACTTCATTGCAGTTTTGTGCCACATGCTTTTCAATTGGATCACTATTAGTTAATTTCGGCTGGGTTGGTTCTATCTTAAAACTCCCAAGATCAATGTAGCGCTCGGAAAATTAAGAATGTTTTCAATCCGTTCAAATTAGTATAAAAGGGAAATTAAGAGTATTTTCAATTTATTCAAATTACAAAAGATTTCCAAGTAATCAACATTGTTCATAACACTTCCAAATGAGCTTAATAAAAGAGAATTTAAATTGCATTTCATAATAATAATATCAATGTAATGTATCAAGTTTATACAAAGCATAAGTATTTCAATGACTTTCCTCATATATTCAACCATACTTGGAAGAATCAACAATTCCAATAGAAACATCTTTTCTATGCTAAGTCATAAAACTTTATTTCCTCAAATCAATGTTATATTAGATACTTTCAAATCATACTTCTATTTCAAAGTTTCAATCAAAGAATGTCAAATACATATATATTTACAACGGAGCTTCACAAGCCAATCCAAAATAATACACAAGTACATCAATAGCAAATAAAACTCGGAACCACCAACCGCCGTGACACCATCGGTCTGCTTGCAAGCTGGGGCCAAGAATGTGATTCAGGCGCCTTTTCCGCCCAACCACGAAGTCCATGACTTCCCCGGGTTCCTTCCTAACTCGAAGGAATCCCCGGCCCTGCATAAAGGAGCCTAGCAACCCGAAACAGTAAAACAGGAGGGAACTCTCGATGCGTGCCTGATGCCTATATGCATTTCTAACATGAGAAATAAACACATTTCTTGCAACAGGAGGTGGCAGAGACTCAAATACATATATGTTTCTAAGCTTTTAAAAACAAACCCATCTATTTCAATGGTACAAGTGCTTGGCCAAGCATAAATAATACAAGTAAATGGTAGTTTAGAAAAGGTAATACTACCGTCTCTGTTGGTCCACCTTCGGCACCCTGTCCCGGAAGTTACCACAGTAAAGTATGAATAAATACCAAAGCAGAAAGTTTTGCATTTTCGTTCATGTTTCAATCATTCAATTAATTCTAAAAGAATTTCAAATGTGAATTTCAGAACATCCTTTGAAAGAAAAATTGTAAATTCAGTAGTAAATTTCGTTTACTCTTTTTGTAAGTAATCCTTTTCTGATTTGGATAAAGGCTCTGTTTTTAAAGAACATGTATGTCTTAATACTTTTCAGTGCACTATTAGAAAGAAAGATTTAATCAATTTGTTTGAATGGAACAGTGTTTTCTGATTTCAGTGTGTACTTCTATTCCTTCCGAGTTCAGGCTGACTGATAGTGTAATTCCCAATTTCAATACAGGTTTCAGAGTATTAATAATATACTGAAACAGTGCAATTTATTCAGAAATTCAGAGGTTTGAAAGATAATCTTGCATTCAAATTTTATGTTGTATTCCTTTACTCAGGATTGTATTTCTGTATGTAAGTATATGTCAAAGTAATCAAGATGATTTCCAGTTTACATGGTTTTCTCAGAGACATTTCTGTTCTTGTTCCAGGTTTAACATTTCAGAGATACAGAGTTCATACTACTTTCTGGAAATGGTTTTCCTGTTTCAACTTGCATTTTGGCACATATATGCATGGATATTTATATATATATATATATGTATGTATATACAGCTAAGTGTATATGTATACATATATATATATATATGTGTGTGTGTGTGTGTGTGTAAAAATTCATATACAGCTGCGTGTAGTTTTGAAGAAAGAAATTCTGGTTTTTAAGTCTGTTCAAAAATTCACTGGCCGTGTACACAGAATAAGACATTTTTTTCAGGGTTCTCTTACTGGCGTTGAGCATTATAAGGGCGCAGGAAAGCCCTTGCCCCTCCCATGGGGAGGGGGCGGGCTGTGAGGGGCTCGCGCCTCCTCCACAGGCCGCGGCCTGTGGAAGGCGCGAGCCTCCCACAGTGTCGCGTCCTTCCCATGGGGAGGACAAGGGATTAAATCCCTTCCTCATTCCTATGGTTAACAGTTTCAAAACTCAAAATAAAGAAAACATTTCGCCCAGTATATCTGCATTCGAATTTTATCTCAAAGGCATTTTGAATTTATTCAGATGACAGAGTTTTTATGCAGACATTATATGCATATATATTTCCCATTATACTTTAGAGCAGTTTAACAAATTGCAGATTTTGCAACAGAATGAAACCCTAATTCTGAAGAAAAGAATGTGTATTCTATATTGCAACAAAGAGAAGTAAGCTATTACCCAGATTCAAAAACGAAATTGGAAAGATTTCTCAGTTGTTTATACTCATATCATGGAATGATGCATTTCATTCCTTCAATTTCCTTACTGCAATTTTAAAATTAAATGAAGGCAAAGTATGAAAAGAACCTGGCAATTTTCTTCTCCAGTGCAGATGCCCTGCAATACCTTCTTGTCGCCTCTTTTCCAGAGCTCTCGGATATGACTGAATGGAAGTTCTCTTTTCCCTCTTAAAGCTCTATTCCTCTTTTCGAGGATCATGCAATTTATTTCCAGATGACAGATAAAATTCTCATGCAAATTCTAAGGATTGCCACATGCCAACAGCATTGTTGGTTTTAAGATAAAATTTCCAGAGCCCAATGTTCTCTCGGGCTGTTCATTCCTCATTATTTTGGAAAAATAACCATATACAAATCAGAAATATATCCCCTTTTATGCAAACCTATTATTTCATTATATACAAACATAATACTTTTACTTTATTATTTGTTTTGTTTTATTTCTTTAATTTCCTATATATTATATTTCTTTTTTTTAAATCAGATTTTCTTTCCTTTTTAATGCACAAAAATAAATGGGATAAATTAAAATAGAATAAACCATATTCTTTTCATAATTTTTAAGGTTAATTAAACTATATTTTAATTTTGCTCTGCTAATCAATTTCAAACAATCATATTGAAAACAAACATGACCTAATGCAGCTACATGATTTTAAGTGGTGTGTGCGTAATCGAGAACTTCTCCTCTTTTACCCTGTCGGGAAGCTAACCTTCTTTCCTCAATCACACTCTTGGCCTTCGATCACCTTGGCCTTCGATCACTCAACTCAAATGCACTCAGGCGTGCAAAAACGAAAGTGTATTAGTAACCAATGTAGAAATATAAATTTAAACAATAATTAAATCAACATTCCTATTTTATATAAAATGCACTCATAATTCTGAAAGAAAACAATTATTTTTCTACATTCCCATACATCAAAGCATTGTAGTATATTATATTGCTCTAACACGTATCATAATTCGTATATTAAATCCCATAAAGTCATGGTCAAACATTATCAAAATAAGTCATGGTCAAAATAGCATCAAAGTAAGTCATGGTCAAAATAACATCAAAGTATGAGACGTGACATCCTTCCCCTCTTGGGAAGAGACATCGTCTCGATGTCTAAAAGCAAATCCACACAATAGAGTTTGAAGTATCAGTGTATCATAGTCACAATATGCAAAAAAAAAGAAAAGTAAGCTATAACCTCAAATGAGGAAAAGATCTGTTAATGTCATCTGTATTTTCCTAGGTGGTATTATCCATCGAATATTGGTCCTACTGGACCCTGCACTCCACAATATCATGGTTCCACAACTTAACGTTGCGCCTCCCAGAATCCTGGTGGGCTCCGCTAGCACCACCCCTGAATCCTGCTAAGTGTGCCAGTCATGCACGCCACACATATGGTATTACTACCATTCAATTATATCCAAGTAACAAATAGCTCTTGCACCAGAGCTTACAAGAATAACATCACATCTTTCGAGCTTAAGAATTTATTCACTCTCATTAGTATAAGTATAGAGAACATTTCTCGTTCAAGCATAAGTATCAGTGTAGTTAAGGAAACAATTTTCTATGCTATGAGTACAAACACCCATACAGAAGTGTCATTGCACAAAGCATGAGAAGTGCATTATTGCACAAGCACCATTCTCATATCATACACATGTAAGTACCTTTACTAAAAGAAAAACAATCAGGCATACAGGATCCACCCTATCAATCATTCATACCTTGTCTGCAAGACAAAACTTATCTAAACATCCTTACCATTGAAGGCCCCTTAAGGCATCTCAACTTTTTGTTCTTCAAAAATCTCGTGGATTCTACAAGACCCATATCCTCAATCATCAACTTTCCCAAAGTCTAGTACCATAATGAACATTCTTTCCTTTAAAACATCCCTTCTTAGGTTTCCTGCCTTCGAGAAGGCTCAACAAAGATTATCTATTATTATCCAATTTATTTACCTCACATATAAATTACAAATAGAAAAACAACTGCAAAGGTGCTCCAACGAGGTCCAAACCATCGTGCACACCGACTATACTGAGACTAGGTCACTTGCAATCCATTCCTTTGACAATTCTGATTTTTGAACTTTATCTTCTTATATTTAGTGCCCTTTATCTTCCTTTGAATTATACTTCATTTATTTCATCTTTTACATCTTACTTATTATTTATTCCTTAATCAATCCTTATTTTACTTCCATTACCAACTATTCGTTTCTTCTAGTTTAGAATACCTTTCTGTAACTTCCTTATCCATTTTTAGTTCTACAACACTTTTATTATCCCCCTTTTTTTTAATAATACATTCTATATATCAAACTTCAATCAACATTTCCAATCTTACCTTTTTCTTCTCATTCCACGCTATTCTTCTTGTCTCAAGGGTTTCTCCTTCCTTTCAACTTCCATTACTATTATATTGTCATTTTAGTCTTTCATTTTTCCATTCAAACTTTATGTTACCACAACATCTTACATTTTATCAATTAATACATAGCTATGAGGAATTTCCATTCCTATGCCCTTATCCATCCTAAAATATCTTCTTATGATCTAACAATACATGTTGCCAAAGTGTTTCTTTGCTCTACCCTTTCACCACCTGCAACACCTCCCTACTTTCCATTTGTGTTCCATTACATCCACCTTAATTGAAGCTTACTACACAACCACTTTGCTTTCTCAACTAACATCCTCCTACCACTACCTATTATATCATCATACCAAAACAAGTTTTTCTCAAAACTCAAGGGATATACTTAGGAATCAATCCATAAAGCATGTTCTCAAATTTCCTTTGTACTATCTAGACACGGTGTCCTCTCATATAGTAATACCAACAAGATATACAAAAATAATAGGCCCGTAGCAACACCAGTGTTCAAAACTTTCCTTTTATTTCAAAATTAAATACTTGTATCAGACAGCGTATTAAGGAATTCAATCTATCGTAATTCTATCAACATACATACCAGGAACTGAAGCACCTCTGTATTATACCCCCTCATACAATCTATCAGAGGTCCATCATGGACATGATAGCGCACATAACATGAAACTTGACCATCAATTTAAAACATTCAAACATAGCCACCATTTAGAAAAATTAAATCAAATCCAAGGAAAAGAAAAGTCGATTTCAACAATAAGGCATAAAATGTGCACCATTTCAACAATAATTCACACATGACCATAATGGTCGCAAGATAAATAAGTATCAAAAATTTGATGGCTATACTTACTCATGCCCATAAATAAAAATTCAACTTTGGCCTACACGCCATTCAATAAATTGAACAAAAACAATAAAATAAATGAGTAAATAAATAAATAAGATATCATTTTTTTTAAGTTACATAACATATGAACTATGTGACTAACTCTAGTCATCAGAGAGGGAGTACAATACCCAACCATACCTAGGTTTCAAAATCCGAGGTAAGTAAGAGAGCACATTCAATCATAGTGTACAGTGAGTCATCTAAGACCCAGTCACACAAAACAAGAGATCCATTCTACTTCATCATCCAACATCGTTGAAGATGCCAAACAACAAAAATTGCATTCCTTTCAAGGAAACTTCAATCGCCACGTAATGACACACATGGTCAAACATTAGCGAACATCCACAACCCAAGGTATCCAAATGCTTCATTCACAATGAAAAGAAATTACCAATTCCCACTTTATAGATATACACCATTCATATGGATAACGCATTACTACAACATTCACACATTAATTACCTGAAGTTCTCATTCGCACAAATAAATATGCCAAAACACACACACACGGGATATGAAAACAAAAATTATTCAAGTGCGTCACTCACACAAGGTAAGTATACCATCTCTAACATAGTATGAAGAACAAGCTTGAGCGCTTTACTCGCACTAACCATAGATAATCATAAGTGCATTACTCGCACATTATACATGTATATATATGCAAAGTGCCTAACTCACACGATGCATTACTCACACATTGTACATGTATATATGCAAAGTGCCTACTCACACGATGCATTACTCACACCAAATATAAATCAAACAGGAGTGCATTACTCACACATTATACATGTATATATGCAAAGTGCCTAGCTCACACGATGCATTCCTCACACCAAATATAAATCACACAAGAGTGCATTACTCGCACAATATATGCAAAGTGCATATTCGTAAATATATCATTTATATAAATCCAGCATATAGGACTCATAAGGTCTCACAAGATCAAAACTCATGCCCTGTCAATAAGGCTAACAATGATAACTTATCTGAACAAAATTTTTCTCCTAGGACCATATCGAAGACTCCTAAGGAGGCTTAACTTGTATTTACTAAAGATCACAAGGATCATACACACATCCCAATTAGGAAAGAACAAACATCACCTAAAAATCAGCTTTCTCATAATCAAATACCTTTACCATTGCAGACATCCTTCTTGGATTCTCTTCTTCCTTAAAGCATCATCTAATCATTAATGGTCGTAGGTGATTGTTCTTTCTACTTGTCTTAATATATGAATATTTTATTTTTACCTCTAGTAACCTTGTAGCTTAACCTTTTAGATCATAGTCATTCGCCTTTTATGTCCTCAAGAGACCTCTTCTCAATATTTCTCTATTCTACATCATCACTTCACGGGTTGTCATCATGTCTTAGCCATCTTGGCTTAGATATATCCATCACAATGTCTCAACCCTTTTTAAAGGTACAATCTCCAATCCTTGCTTTGACCATGACATTTTCCTACTAAGGATTCTTTTGAAAATGCCACTAAACTGATGAGTACTCTCAACTAATATAGTCATACCATGTCTAATCTTCTTGGTTCTCAACTTAAACATCCAAGACTCATTGAGGTTCCAACCCATCAAAGAAATCTTCGACCCAAGATAGGGTGCTAATTCACTCGATGCTCTTAGAAATTTAGGTCATCAACAGGTTCACATTGCAACCTATAGCGTAGAAGTCTTAAGGTCCGAGTGTTGAACCTATGGCTCTGATACCAAGATGTAGCGCTCGGAAAATTAAGAATGTTTTCAATCCGTTCAAATTAGTATAAAAGGGAAATTAAGAGTATTTTCAATTTATTCAAATTACAAAAGATTTCCAAGTAATCAACATTGTTCATAACACTTCCAAATGAGCTTAATAAAAGAGAATTTAAATTGCATTTCATAATAATAATATCAATGTAATGTATCAAGTTTATACAAAGCATAAGTATTTCAATGACTTTCCTCATATATTCAACCATACTTGGAAGAATCAACAATTCCAATAGAAACATCTTTTCTATGCTAAGTCATAAAACTTTATTTCCTCAAATCAATGTTACATTAGATACTTTCAAATCATACTTCTATTTCAAAGTTTCAATCAAAGAATGTCAAATACATATATATTTACAACGGAGCTTCACAAGCCAATCCAAAATAATACACAAGTACATCAATAGCAAATAAAACTCGGAACCACCAACCGCCGTGACACCATCGGTCTGCTTGCAAGCTGGGGCCAAGAATGTGATTCAGGCGCCTTTTCCGCCCAACCACGAAGTCCATGACTTCCCCGGGTTCCTTCCTAACTCGAAGGAATCCCCGGCCCTGCATAAAGGAGCCTAGCAACCCGAAACAGTAAAACAGGAGGGAACTCTCGATGCGTGCCTGATGCCTATATGCATTTCTAACATGAGAAATAAACACATTTCTTGCAACAGGAGGTGGCAGAGACTCAAATACATATATGTTTCTAGGCTTTTAAAAACAAACCCATCTATTTCAATGGTACAAGTGCTTGGCCAAGCATAAATAATACAAGTAAATGGTAGTTTAGAAAAGGTAATACTACCGTCTCTGTTGGTCCACCTTCGGCACCCTGTCCCGGAAGTTACCACAGTAAAGTATGAATAAATACCAAAGCAGAAAGTTTTGCATTTTCGTTCATGTTTCAATCATTCAATTAATTCTAAAAGAATTTCAAATGTGAATTTCAGAACATCCTTTGAAAGAAAAATTGTAAATTCAGTAGTAAATTTCGTTTACTCTTTTTGTAAGTAATCCTTTTCTGATTTGGATAAAGGCTCTGTTTTTAAAGAAGAACATGTATGTCTTAATACTTTTCAGTGCACTATTAGAAAGAAAGATTTAATCAATTTGTTTGAATGGAACAGTGTTTTCTGATTTCAGTGTGTACTTCTATTCCTTCCGAGTTCAGGCTGACTGATAGTGTAATTCCCAATTTCAATACAGGTTTCAGAGTATTAATAATATACTGAAACAGTGCAATTTATTCAGAAATTCAGAGGTTTGAAAGATAATCTTGCATTCAAATTTTATGTTGTATTCCTTTACTCAGGATTGTATTTCTGTATGTAAGTATATGTCAAAGTAATCAAGATGATTTCCAGTTTACATGGTTTTCTCAGAGACATTTCTGTTCTTGTTCCAGGTTTAACATTTCAGAGATACAGAGTTCATACTACTTTCTGGAAATGGTTTTCCTGTTTCAACTTGCATTTTGGCACATATATGCATGGATATTTATATATATATATATATGTATGTATATACAGCTAAGTGTATATGTATATATATATATATATATGTGTGTGTGTGTGTGTGTGTGTAAAAATTCATATACAGCTGCGTGTAGTTTTGAAGAAAGAAATTATGGTTTTTAAGTCTGTTCAAAAATTCACTGGCCGTGTACACAGAATAAGACATTTTTTTTTTTAGGGTTCTCTTACTGGCGTTGAGCATTATAAGAGCGCAGGAAATCCCTTGCCCCTCCCATGGGGAGGGGGCGGGCTGTGAGGGGCTCGCGCCTCCTCCACAGACCGCGGCCTGTGGAAGGCGCGAGCCTCCCACAGTATCGCGTCCTTCCCATGGGGAGGACAAGGGATTAAATCCCTTCCTCATTCCTATGGTTAACAGTTTCAAAACTCAAAATAAAGAAAACATTTCGCCCAGTATATCTACATTCGAATTTTATCTCAAAGGCATTTTGAATTTATTCAGATGACAGAGTTTTTATGCAGACATTATATGCATATATATTTCCCATTATACTTTAGAGCAGTTTAACAAATTGCAGATTTTGCAACAGAATGAAACCCTAATTCTGAAGAAAAGAATGTGTATTCTATATTGCAACAAAGAGAAGTAAGCTATTACCCAGATTCAAAAACGAAATTGGAAAGATTTCTCAGTTGTTTATACTCATATCATGGAATGATGCATTTCATTCCTTCAATTTCCTTACTGCAATTTTAAAATTAAATGAAGGCAAAGTATGAAAAGAACCTGGCAATTTTCTTCTCCAGTGCAGATGCCCTGCAATACCTTCTTGTCGCCTCTTTTCCAGAGCTCTCGGATATGACTGAATGGAAGTTCTCTTTTCCCTCTTAAAGCTCTATTCCTCTTTTCGAGGATCATGCAATTTATTTCCAGATGACAGATAAAATTCTCATGCAAATTCTAAGGATTGCCACATGCCAACAGCATTGTTGGTTTTAAGATAAAATTTCCAGAGCCCAATGTTCTCTCGGGCTGTTCATTCCTCATTATTTTGGAAAAATAACCATATACAAATCAGAAATATATCCCCTTTTATGCAAACCTATTATTTCATTATATACAAACATAATACTTTTACTTTATTATTTGTTTTGTTTTATTTCTTTAATTTCCTATATATTATATTTCTTTTTTTTAAATCAGATTTTCTTTCCTTTTTAATGCACAAAAATAAATGGGATAAATTAAAATAGAATAAACCATATTATTTTCATAATTTTTAAGGTTAATTAAACTATATGTTAATTTTGCTCTGCTAATCAATTTCAAACAATCATATTGAAAACAAACATGACCTAATGCAGCTACATGATTTTAAGTGGTGTGTGTGTAATCGAGAACTTCTCCTCTTTTACCCTGTCGGGAAGCTAACCTTCTTTCCTCAATCACACTCTTGGCCTTCGATCACCTTGGCCTTCGATCACCTGGCAACTCAAATGCACTCAGGCGTGCAAAAACGAAAGTGTATTAGTAACCAATGTAGAAATATAAATTTAAACAATAATTAAATCAACATTCCTATTTTATATAAAATGCACTCATAATTCTGAAAGAAAACAATTATTTTTCTACATTCCCATACATCAAAGCATTGTAGTATATTATTTGCTCTAACACGTATCATAATTCGTATATTAAATCCCATAAAGTCATGGTCAAACATTATCAAAATAAGTCATGGTCAAAATAGCATCAAAGTAAGTCATGGTCAAAATAACATCAAAGTATGAGACGTGACAATCAACATCACAAAAACAATTGATTTGATCTTGTGGTACATAGTCAACAACCTGGCTCATCCTTGGCTCCCTATATAACTTCACTTCCTGTCCATTTACCGGAATCGTTGCATAAGAAAGATCAAACTGAACATTTCCACCAACTGTTGTCGTCCATTGTCTTGATAGAAGCATCCCAAATTGAGGAGGGGTATCAATTACCGTTATATCAATGTTATAGGCCACCTGAGGATAAGCAGCAAGCTTGACTTCATCATCCCTCATTATACCCACCACAAGAACAGATATGTTATCCATTGCATAGCACTTCCCTCCAGTAGTATCCACCCACATACCAAGCTGTTTCATTACTCCTACTGGCATAATATTTATAGCAGCACCAAAGTCTATCATGCAGTTCCTCAACAACTTGTTACTTATTAGTAATGTAGTGAAAAAAGGATCAACTGACAGGGAATTTAATATTGAATTATTAAGGCACACTTCTGGGATATTTACTTTCTCTTGCTTATTAATAGTTTTAGTGGCCATCTTACTTTCAGAATTCACATGTCTTTCATTCCCATTTGTTATTAATTGGACAACACTGTCTCTGTATTCCTTAATTTTCATCATCTCAACTAATGGAACATACATTTTTACCTGAGATAAAGCCTGAGTGAAGTCAAAAGAAGAACCCTCTGCCTTAATTATTTTCTTTTGTTCTAATGTTTCTCCTTTGTTCTCTTCTTTTTCTCTTTTACTTGGCTAATCAGTCTTTTGCATCTCTTTGTGCAATTCCTTTACTTCCTCATTCTGGACAGGCTTTTGTTCGCTTCTATCATTTTGTTTGTTTTATGTTTTCTTTGAAGCTCCTTGTGTCACCTTTTGATCCTTCATAAAGATTCCCCTAGGGACACCTTTCTCTTTTACTGTCCTATTTCTCAACCAGTAATTACTCTTTGCTTCTTCAACTACAGCAATGGTTAATCTTTCTATCTCCTCATTTAGCTTCCTCATACTGCCTTGAGTAGGTACCTCATCAGAACGTGGTTCTGCATAATCATCCTCAGAGTCAGAAAGAACTTGTTGTTCGGCCATGTGGACATTATATCTTTGATTCAAAACATCGTACTCATAACCTTCCTCCTCTAAAGATGAGTACCTCTCCTCAATGCGGTGAAAAGTATTTGAAGTCAAATACACTGTGTGATCTTCTCCATCGTTTCCCATCGGCATTCCTTCTTCTTGCATTCTTTGGGCTACAACACAATAATCTGGGGAATGAGGCTTATTACAAATTTCACAAAAATAGTTGTTATTTACCATGTAGGTTCCCTTCTTCCTTAATGGATCAGGAGTCTCTTTGTTCCTAGGCCTTTCTGTTATAGGTTTCTCATCTTTCCAGTTTGTGTTATAAGGCATGTCATGCAGCCTAGGCCTTTCATTCCTGTATGTGTTCTCCTGTTTGTATTAATAATTATTGGTTTGTTGGGGAGCCCTTGGGTTGTCTCTTTTATCAATTATCCCAGCAGCCCTCCTATTGTTTTCAATTGTTAATGATGTCTTCTGAGCTTCGGTTGAAATCATAAATTAAACACTCAATGCCACAGAGTCTAGCAATTTTGATCCAGGAGGTATTTTATTCTGTAGTTTATTGAATCTTCGGTTGAAATCATAAATTGAATCATTCTGATTTTTCTGAATTCACATCAATTCATGAAGAGCAGCATCAGGTGCACTTTGATTCCCATATTGCTCGAGGAATCGGTCCTGAAATATTTGGAGAGAATCAATAGAGATTGTTGTTAGGCTATTGAATCAATCCCTAGCTTCTTCAATAAGCGACATCATGAATAGCCTCATATGTAAATCTTCATAAGATACATCCAAATCTTGAATGAATGCATTGAAACTCCTCAAATGATCTTCAGCAGAAATTGCACTACTCCCTGTAAACTTAGGCACCAGACCTCTCCAACTGCCATCCATAGGGTAGGGGTATAATTGAAACCCTGCTAAATCAAACTGTCTGATCATTGTTGTGAACTAATGAAGGGGAGGGTTAGGTGGGTACTGATTGGTACATCGGGTTATTGTATTGTGTATTATGATGTGGCACATGATGTTGACCATGAGGTGGTTGTGTGTATGTATGTTGTGTGGGAATATGAGGTGGATGATTTGGCTGTCTGTATTGATTCCCTATTTGGTGGTGAGGGACCCCTAGTGGATCAGAAGGCCCTGCACCGTGATTACCCTGTTTATGAGATGGTACATACTTTGGGCAATTAGATGTCTGAACAATATTTTGAACTTTCTGCAATTTGAAATCTCTCATTTCTTGTATCATCTGGGCTTTCTCCTGTTCATCTCTCTTTTTTCTGAGATTCAAACCGTGCTTTTACTTCTTCATATGTTAAAGATTCATAATCTTTTTGAGGAGTTTCAAGATCAGTGGGTCCATTCAGATTACCTTCCATTTTTTGATCATATTCATGCTGAATTCTGACTCGTTCAGCCTCAAGTTCGGCTCTAAACTCAGCCTGTTTCTGAGGATCGTAAAAAGGATTTCTTTGATCTCCTAGGGTACAAGGTTCCGCACTTGCATTATCTTTCCATGCATCATAACGGTCATATGTTTCACCATGTGATATTGATGATTTGTCTTTATTCGTCATACACATGTCCTCACTTATCCTTTTACCCTTATCAACCCTATCATCCTTGTGTGTCCACTTACTACTGCCAGCAGGAGCTCCAGTATGACCTCCCCTATATTGAGATCTTCTTCCATTCATGTTGCAATGTTTTTATCAGAGTCGTCACTCACTTTCTTGAAAGTGAAAAAGTTTGTCACTTCGTATTCCCAGCGGAGTCTGTAAAAGGTTTGACTCTATCATTAAGGCCTTGATTCTGAATTGATTTGTTCCCCAGTAGAGTCGCCAATTTGTTAGCTCTCAAAAACGCAGGCGGAAAACCTCAAGAGGCTGCCAATCTTTTGGTACATTTTAGGGTAACAGACAAAGCCAAATGATTTAAGCTTTCTACTCTTTAGGTGCTGCTAGACCTAGGCGGGTGTACCTAAACGAATTAAACAAACTTAATATGCTTGTCTCTTCTTGAAATGTTTTGCCCACAATGGCAAATGGGAGTGGACAAATGAAATCAAATTTGGTATAAATTGTATACAATATTCAAAACTAAATCCTAATATGCTCAGTTAACAGATGTAAAGAAAATGATTGAATCTAAATGGTGAAATGCAAATATTAGTGCCTTATTGGGTATGCGGAGTCAAATAAAATAGCAATGGGAAACTTATTTCTAGAAAACACTCAAATTGTTTGGCATATGTTTCGTTTATAACTTGTATAAACATGCAAGACTGTGATTACTAAGTTCTTCTTACTGATCCAGATGAATTTCCCTAATTACTGTGATTAATTAAAAGGATTTAATCCTTCCTTGAAAGAACCGATCAACCAATCACATAGATACAACAAATGTGCACTGATAAACCGAACATAAACTTGTTATGTCGATTTAAATAACTAGACAGCATCAATTTTGGAGACAACTTGAGAATACTACTTTTAATGAGCACGACAGACAATTGACACCAGAAATGAACTACCACATCAACTGATTTTCATTGATAGCTCCATTTGAAATCATACATCATAGTCTCTGTTTTGAGACTTTTTATTCTATTGAATCCCTTTCTAATCTGTCTCCTATCTATCTACCAACTACCATCTCCTTATTTACAGTCGAAAATGGATATTTATACAGTTGTGTCTGAAAGGACACGATGCTTCGCATTCCAATGTCAGCGAGCAACTGTATCGAGCCTGTATTCGGGTTTCACTTTACACTTGCAAAACAATCGTTGAGACATTTTGTAGTCATACCGATCCTCGAAGTTACACCGACTGTCATCCATCTGTTCATCGCTATGAGGTTATGCTATCTCATCGACACCAAGAGTCTCACCGACGAATGTTCATTCATCCCATGTGCTTCGCTGTGACCTTCCGTTGTCGGGGAGACATCCCACAGACTATATTTTGTCTTACTGCAAGATTCACCTTTGGTCGCCGTGACAATTCTGAGTCAGGAAGAAGTCATATCGGCTATACTTCGTCTTACCGAGAGTCTCTGTGATACATTCTTGTCGCTGGGACATGATCATACTTTCACCGATGAGACCACACTCGGAGTGACCTTCAAGTTTCTCACCGATGAAACTGATCTTACCGATGAAATGAATTTCATCGGCAAGACTATGAATCTTCGAAAAGACTCATACCGATGCCAAATGTCTCGCCGAACCCATTCCTCCATATTACTTTATTTGATGAGACTCTCCCTGAAGCATTCTATCGGCGTGACTTATAGGTTGGCAGGACTACATGACTTCCTCCCGACAGTTCTTTGATATAATCCTTCCGCTGTGTCGGCAAGACCAAAACACCCTTGGTAAGACCTTACTCTGAATACCTTTAGTCTTACTGCAATGCATATCCTCATTGGCGTGACATATGGGTCGCTGTGACAATATCATTCTCACACCGATGCAACAAAATGTCAGCATGACAAAACGGGTCGGCAAGACTGTATAACCTTACCCCGATAACCCTTGATAGAACTCTTTCGCTTGTCGGCGAGACCAGAGGTACTCGCTGAGAAATTACTCCGATGAATATTAGTTTTACCGATATGCATATCTTTATCGCCGGTCGGCAAGACACCACGAATTCGCTGAGACCTCATATCGAATACCGCTTAGTCTGGCCAATACATCATTTTGTGCGCTTTAATCAATGAGACACAATATACTCGGTAAGACCTCACCCCGAAGTCCTTTGGCTTGGCCAAAATGAATCCACGTGTGCTAATCGGTAAGACATAAAGATTTCGCTATGACCTCACCCCGAAGAATCTTTTCTCTGGCCGATATATCTCTGCATGTGCCTATTGGTGAGACAAAATGCGATCGGAAAGACCTTGTGCCAACAATAGCCCCCTTTGCCGATGGACGAATTTTCTCCTGTCGCTGAGACAATGATTTGTGTCACGCCAAAATGTGTCTGCAGATGAATTCTGATCACTGTGACACCAAAGAAGTCTTGTCGATAAACCTACAGCAGATATATATTAGCAAAAATACATAATGGGTCAGGGAGACCCTCATCATCTCATGCCGATAGGGATTATACAATGGAATATTCAGACATAGATGGATTTTATGGGACAACATGGCCAAACATGGGGAAAATATGCTCATGGTAGGACTTATTTGGAAACTTATGAGTATGAACATGTAAAATTATCATAATTTTACAGTTCTAACAAGAAGTAGCATTGGAATTGCCTTAGAATTTCTTCTTGGGAGGTAAACACCATGCCCTCATTGAAGATTTGGTCTATCTATTTTTTGAAGCTTTTTTCCTTAATGAATTTGGAGAAGAATTTAGATCCCTTGTCCCCATAGTTTAACCAGTTTAGCTTAGCTCTTACTTTTTCCCCCTAAATCTTATGGGCCTAGATTATTCTCAACTCATCTTTTGGTAGGACAAGTGTTTTTGATACAAGAAAAAATAGGTTTTGAAGGGACCCGAAACCCTTTTCAACCATAAAAACAAAGTTGTAGAAAGGACAGTCTGCAGTCAGCCAAAAACCAGCTCCCATACAAGACCCTTCAAGATTTACATTTAGAGCTACTCTTGTGGGAACAGAGAGTCATGTCAAAAGAAGGCCTAGAGAATTTTGATTTCTTGCCCTTAACAGTAATCCAGCCTTCTTCCACTTGTGTTGCCTTCTCCTGCCAAGTCAGCACACTATTTTCCTGAGGATGAATGTTTGCGGCCATAGTCTTAGAGATTTCATCATTATTCCCTCGTGCAAACAAAGACTTATCTGGAGAGCTGCCAGAATGGAAGTCGTAGCACTATCACTAGTATGACAAGTGTTGCAAGTATGAGTAGTTGGTGTTGTCATTGATGTCAACAAGTTTGAGGGAGATTGTTGCAGGCTTATGTTTGTGTTGTCATTGATGATTGGTTGTGTTGATGTTTTGATTAGTTGTAGTATGTTGTCATTAGTAAGTGCTACTAATGTCAACCTCTAGTGTTGCTTCGATAAGTTTTTATCTATGTACAATTGAATTGCAATGGTGATGAGGAAGTGTTAAAGATAATGAGTATGTCTCTGGTGCTTGGTTTCCAACTACTTTTGAGAAAATTTGAATAAAAGAGGAAAATAGCATGTTGTAGAGGTGTTTTGATATACAGTGTGATGTTCTGGTTTTGGTCTGCATTTCTTCTATCTTGAATATCTGCTTGTGCAGTTCAGATATGTTGATCAAAGGTGTTCATAGGTTATATATCCAAAATTCCTTAGTCTGTATTGTCATGCAGAGAGAGTTGTGTTCGCTAGTGTGTGAATTGTATGTTGCAGTGGTGTCTAGGAGAAATAGTATTGCTCCCCATTTCCCCGCAATTTGGTTTCTGGTCTTGTGATTTTGGAAGTGTTCTAATGAGGTTCATATGTACCTTCATTAAAGTTGTTTGTGGTTTGGTGCTTCATAAGGTGATTTCTTGAGTTGCAGAGTATGGAAGGTTGTCTAAGTGTACTGGGTGTGTACATTCTTCAGATGAAAATTGATGCAAAGAAATTTGTTGGATTTCAGGTGTTTGTGGAATATTCCAAATTGTATTCAAGTGTTGTGTGTGGTCCACTACTCGTCTTTGGATTTGGGGAAGTATGTACTTAAATGTTAATGGTGTTTACACTGGTTCAACCGATCTTGGGTGTTTACACTAATTGTGGATTTGTTTCAGTGATTGTGGAAGCGTGTTGTGGTGTATATGTATGATTTGGGTCCGAGTCAAGAAGTGGTGTGGTCTGCTTTCATTCCTTTCCACTTGGGAATGCTTAGTGTCGACCTAATTTGAACTTGCATGGTTGAGGTGCATAGCCGACCTTAGAGAATGTTTTCAAAATTAAAGAAGGTATAAGTGTTGAGTTGATGGAGAATTATGTTGTGAAGTGTGTAATGCAAATTGTAGATTTGTGAAGTGCAGTGCAAGCTTAATGAGTTAGACCACTGGAAGCAATGAGAAGGTGTCTACAATCTTCAGAGATACTACAAATGTGTTGGTGATGTTGTGGTGGATCTTTTCTATTTATTTGAGATGGATTTCTCACTGTAACACTCTTCTTTCTTCCTTTCTATAATCTAGCAGTGAGCCCTTCTTTCTTTTGGGCAATGAGTGTTGGATATTGTGGTTGTGTTGTTGATATGTGGTTGTCATTGATGTCAACTTTATTAGCATTAATTCACTTGAAGTTGTATATGTCGAGGATATTGAGAAAATTGTAATGAGTTGCAGGTTGTCAGTAGTGAAGTGAAGTTCAATATGTCAGCAAGTTATGTATGTTGATGATCAGAAGTTGTGGACTAAAGGGTTTGTTGTTGAGTGTATCTAGTTTATCCACGTCGAGTTTTAGAGATCCGCGTGAAGATTTGATCGACTTATGAATATTTTCATTCTAACAGTTTTTTTGTTGCTTCAGTTTATGTTCCTAAATGAAGATTATGTGATTCCAATTAGTTTAGTTGTTACGGATGCTTCTCTAGTGATTCATGATGTTCGTGGATGCTTCTAGATTGTACTCTATCTTTGTTGCACGCCTACCTTGATCATTGTGCTCGTGGTTGGCAATTTTCTCTTGTGTGTTCATGTTTTTCTTGTTCTTGGCCAACATGGTGTTGAAGCGTGTTGTGGATTTTCAAGGAAAAATTAATTGAAGTGTTTTCGTGTTGGAGATGTTGATTTGAGTCTTCACTAAGTTGTGGCCGACCTTGGTTGATTCACATTTTTAATCTTAAATGTTTTGGGCCGAAAAATTATATTCATTTTATTATTTCTTTGTGGTCGACTTGTAGCGATGTAATTTCATGTTGGGAATATATAATACGATTGTTTATCCGAATTGAATTGTGCAAGGGAGTGCTTCTGTGTGTGTATGTGAATAATGTCATAATCATTCGAAGGTAGAGCAAAGAGTGAAGAAGATTGAAGAAGTGTTTATGTGCTTAACCAGAACTATAATCGAGCATTAGCAGATGCCATTTTCTCAGTTCAAAATCTGGATGGTTGTAATCTGAATCTTTTTGTAAGACAGTGTGTCTTCCTTTGTAATTGAGCAGTGAGCTCTAGTCAGTGTGCCTATATGCATGTGCATTCCCCATATTTCATTTTCATTATACTTTTAACAGGGTATAATCTTGTGGACTGACCTCCACCGTGGTTTTTCCCCTAACAGGGTTTCCACGTAAAAAAATCTTGGTGTTATGTGTGTTTTTGTGTATTGATGATTTATGCTTTCATGGTTAATTATCATATCTGAGAATAAGGTTAACAAATTGAATAAGTTTTGAGTTTCTGTGCAACTGATTCACCCCCCTCCTCAGTTGTTTGCCCTTGTGTTGCCAACAATTGGTACTAGAGTTTTGGTCCTTGGAAGAAGTTTAACAACTTGAGGTGATCCGGGATGGCGACATACAAGAAGGATAGTCTGAGATTTGATGGAACAAATTATTCTTTGTGGAAGACTCGAATGGAGTGCCATCTGAGATGCATTGGTGAACCCTACTGGAGCATTACAAGTAATAGGTATATTATTCCACTAAATGGTACTTATGTTGAGTATAATATCCTGGCTAAGGAAGCTTTGTTGAGTGCTTTGACTGATACTGAAATGACTAATGTTATGGATTTGAAGACTACTCATGAGATCTGGAAAAAGTTGGAAACCTTGTATGAAGGTGATACTAATGTGAAGATTGCTAAGTTGCAGAGTCTGAAAGGGAAATATGAAAGGTTGAGAATGGGTGATGATGAGAATATTAATACTTTCATACAAAGAGTGAATGAACTCATGTGTGGTATTAGATGTGTTGGCGGACAGATAAACGAATCTGAGATTGTTGCTAAAGTGCTTAGATCCCTGCTTGATTCTTACAAAGTCAAAGCTAGTGCTATTGAAGAGCTCCAGACTATAACAAATATAACCAGAGATACGTTGGTTGATAAGCTGACTGCTTTTGAGTTGAGTGAATTTGGTGATGCCCTTCCTAAGGTTGAATATGCATTTAAGGCCACTACTTCCGGAAGAGATAGAAAGAGATATGATCCGGGTAAGAGTTCATCTAGAAAGACATTCAAGTATGAGGATGAAATCAGACAAATTGAGGAAGAATAAAGAGAGCTAGAAGAGCTGGAAGCACTTATTGTCAAGAGAGTACCGAGAGGAAAAGGTAAGTATGAAGGAAAATTGCCTCTCAAATTTTTTTCTTGCAATAAGATAGGTCATTTTGCATCAAGGTGTCTAGAAAGAGATTCTAAATCAAGACATAACAAGCATAAATTTCAAAAGAAGTTTTACTATGCTATTGATGAAGGTGTGACAGATGATGAATCTGATAAAGGAAATAGAAGTGATGATGAATGGGTATTTATTGCTATCAAGGAAAATAATCATGTATCTACTGAATCTGTTGGTTGTACAAATGTGGAGAAAGCCCTAGTTGCTCGAGTTGAAGAAAAAGATGAATGGGTGATTGACAGTGGATGTTCACATCATATGACAGGAGACAAAAGTAAGTTTGTAAGCTTGGAAAAATATGATGGTGTTGTTGTGAGATTTGGTGATACTACAGCTGGTGTGATCCGTGGAAGAGGATGCATTTCTCTTGATGGTAATCATAATACTGACGATGTTTTGTATGTGGAAGGCTTGAAGCATGATCTTTTGAGTGTTGGTCAGATGGTTGATAAGGGATACAATCTTCAGTTCAAGGATGGAAAGTGCATAATATTGAGTTTTGGAAATGAAATTGCATCAGGTACAAAAACAAAAGGTAATATCTTTCACTAAAGTGCTGCTAGTAAAAGTTGTTTGATTGCTCAAGTTGATGAAAGTTGGTTATGGCATAAGAGAATGCATCATGTTAACTTTGATAATATTGTCAAGATAAGTTCTACTAAGGCTATGAGGGATCTACCCAAGTTGGTGAAACCTACTAATGCCATATGCAAGGAATGTCAGTTAGGAAAGCAAACTAGAATTTCTTTTTGGAGTAAACAACATTGTTCAAATGAATTGTTGGAGTTGGTGCATACTGATTTGTGCGGTCCCTCTAAGGTCAGAAGTCTACAAGGTTACAGGTATTTCATGTTACTCATTAATGATTATTCTAGAATGGTATGGGTTGTTTTCTTAAGGGAGAAATATGAAGCACTAGGAAAGTTCAAGATCTTTAAGGCTATGGTTGAGACAAAGACAGGTTTTAAGATTAAGTGTTTGAAATCAAATAGAGGTGGTGAATTCACTTCCGTTGAATTTAATTCTTTTTGTGAAGAACATGGAATAAGGAGACAATTATCTGCACCGCGGACCCCTCAACAAAATGGAGTTGTGGAAAAGAAGAACAAAACAATTGAAGATGCTGCTAGAACTATGATGCTAGAAGGAAATGTCTCCCATATCTACTGGAGAGAAGTTGAGTACTGCTATGTACACACTCAATCAGGTACAAATCAAAGGTGATACTGGTAAGACCCCTTTTGAGTTATGGATTGGTCAGAAGCCTTCTATTAAATACTTCAAAATATTTGGAAGCAAATGTTATATCAAGAGAGATGAAGACATAGGAAAGTTTGATGCAAGGAGTGATGAAGGTATCTTTCTGGGTTATTCTACTACAAGCAAGGCCTACCAATGTTAGAATAAAAGATTGAGGAAAATGGTTGAAAGTGCAAATGTTAGAGTTGATGAAGACTTAGGTACACCATCCAAAACCTGTGGATATGACTTTGATGATCAGGATGACAATACAAACAAAGGAAAGCAAATTCAAACTACAAATCAAGTGCAAATCAATTTGGTGAATCAGGAGACTGAAGAAGAAGGAGAAACTAGTGGAAGCGCAAAAGAGAGAACACAAGAGCTTAAAGTTGAAGAACATCCTAAGAAGACTTCGAGGTATGTAAGATTGAATCATTTAGAAGATCAGATTATAGGTGATAAGAACAAAGGTGCCCAGACTAGGAGAAAGATTGTAGAAAAATATTGCTTGATTTCAAAGACTGGGCCTAGTAGTGTGAATGAAGCATGTAAAGATGAACATTGGGTTGAAGCAATGAAAGAGGAGTTAAAACAGATTGAAAAGAATGATACATGGATTCTTGTTCTCAGACCTAAGGATAAGAATGTCATTGGAACCAAATGGGTCTTTAGAAACAAACTGAATGAGCAAGGTGAAGTGGTTAGAAACAAAGCAAGATTGGTATATAAAGGATATTCTCAGATGGAAGGAATTGATTTTGAAGAGACTTTTGCCCCTATTGCTAAAATTGAAATTGTAAGATTATTTCTTGCCTATGTTGCTTACAAGAACTACAAAGTTTATCAGATGGATGTCAAATCAGCTTTTCTAAATGGCGAATTGGAAGAAGTGTATGTTGAGTAACCTGATGGATTCCAATTGACTAATAAGAAAGATATGGTGTGTCGGTTGAAGAAAGAACTGTATGGACTCAAGCAAGCCCCTAGAGAATGGTATGCAAGATTGGACAAGTATTTGTTGAAGCTTGGATTTAACAAAGGTACTGTCGATAGTAATATGTATTTCAAGATTGATCATAATAAAGATTTGATTGTTGAAGTCTTTGTTGATATCATTTTTGGAGGAGATGATGGTTTGTGCATGAAGTTTGCTAATGAGATGCAGAATGAAATTGAGATGTCTATGATTGGTGAGATGAAATTCTTTTTGGGATTGCAAATCATTCAGTTAGATAAAAAGAATTTTATATCTTAGTCCAAGTATGTGAAGGAATTGCTAAAGAAGTTCAGTATGGAAGATTCAAAGCCAGTTGGTACACCCATGGTGACCCGATGTAAGTTGACAACAGAAGATGATTCTCCGAAAGCAAATCAGACAAGATATAGATCAATGATTGGTGGATTGTTGTATTTAACTCAAACTAGGCCAGTTATCATGAATGCTGTATGTATTGTTGCAAGATTTCAAGCTGATCCGAAGGAATCTCATGTGACTGCTATGAAGAGAATTCTCGAATACTTGAAGGGAACAGTTGACTTTGGCCTATGGTATCCTAAAGATGATGATCTTACCTTGAGTTCCTTTACTGATGTTGATTGGGCAGGAGATGTAAATGACAGGAAAAGTACTAGTGGTGGAGCATTTTTCTTGGGTAAGAAACTAATTTCATGGTTAAGCAAGAAGCAGAATGCTATTTCCTTATCTATTGCAGAGGTCGAATACATTGTTGTTGTTAACAATTGTACTCAAGTCCTGTGGATGAAACAGATGTTGAAGGATATCAAAGTTGTGTATAATAAGCCTATTGCTATATTATGTGATAATTCAAGTGCTATTAACATTTCCAAGAATTTGGTGTTGCATTCAAAGACAAAGCATATATGTATTAAGTTTAACTTTTTGGGGGAGAAGGTAAGTGAAAAGGAAGTCAAACTGGAGTATGTGCCTACTAAGGAGCAAATTGCAGACATCTTTACTAAGTCGTTGCCTAAGGATACTTTTGAGTATCTCAGAGGGAAGTTAGGGGTGATTACCCCTCCTAATCAGAACTAAGGACACATTGCATTGCATCAGTCTGTGCATTTCATAGTCATATCTTGTTTCAGATTGATGTTGTGGTGGCTGCTACTCAAGCGAAGTAGTTAAATGATCAAATGTTCAAATATGTGGTTCAAAGTTTGTGTGGAGCTTAGAAATCTTTGTCATTGATGTCAAAGGGGAGAAGAGTCATGTGAAAAATTAGTGATTATCTGAAGAGAAGAGTCATGTGGGGAGAAGAGTCATGTGAAAGAGTTAAGGAGAAAAAGAGTCAGAACCTAAGGGGGAGTAAGTGTCAAAAGTTAATTGTGTTGATGTTTTTCACATCATGTGTTGCCATCAATGCCAAAGGGGAAGAATGTTGGATATTGTAGTTGTGTTGTTGATATGTGGTTGTTATTGATGTCAACACTATTAGCATTAATTCACTTAAAACTATATATGTCAAGGATATTGAGAAAATTGTAATAAATGAGTTGCAGGTTGTCAGTAGTGAAGTGAAGTTCAGTATGTCGAAATTTTTTGTATGTTGATGATCAGAGGTTGTGGACTAAAGGATTTGTTGCTAAGTGTATCTAGTTTATCCATGTCGAGTTTCAGAGATCTGCGTGAATATTTGACTGAGTTATGAAGATTTTCATTCTGACAGTTTTTTTGTTGCTTCAATCTGTGTTCCTGAATGAAGATTATGTGATTCCAGTTAGTTCAGTTGTTGCGGATGCTTCTCTGGTGATTCGTGATGTTTGTGGATGCTTCTAGATCGTACTCTATCTTTGTTGCATGTCTGCATTGATCGTTGTGCTCATGGTTGGCGATTTTCTCTTTCCTGTTCATGTTTTTCTTGTTCTTGGCCAACATGGTGTTGAAGCGTGTTGTGGATCTTCGAGGAGAGATTAATTGAAATGTTTTCGTGTTGGAGATGTTGATTTGGGTCTTCACTAAGTTGTGGCCAACTTTGGTTGATTCACATTTTTAATCTTAAATGTTTTGGGCCGACAAATTATATTCATTTTATTATTTCTTTGTGGTCGACTTGTAGCGATGTAATTTCATGTTGCGGATATATAATAGCAATTGTTTATTCGAATTGAATTGTGCAAGGGAGTGCTTCTGTGTGTGTATGTGAATAATGTCATAATCATTCGAAGGCAGAGCAAAGAGTGAAGAAGATTAAAGAAGTGCTTATGTGCTTAACCAGAACTGTAATCGAGCATTAGCAGATGCTATTTTCTCAGTTCAAAATCTGGATGGTTGTAATTTGAATCTTTTTGTAAGACAGTGTGTTTTTCTTTGTAATTGAGCAGTGAGTTCTAGGCAGTGTGTCTGAATGCATGTGCATTCCCCATATTTCATTTTCATTATACTTTTAACAAGGTATAATCTTGTGGACTGACATCCACCGTGGTTTTTCCCCTAACAGGGTTTCCACGTAAAAAAATCTTGGTGTTATGTGTGTTTCTGTGTATTGATGATTTATGCATTCATGGTTAATTATCAGATCTAATAATAAGGTTAACAAGTTGAATAAATTTTGAATTTCTCTGACAATTGATTCATGCCCCCCCCCTCTTAGTTGTTTGCCCTTTTGTTGCCAACAATGAGCTCTCTGACGATGAGCCCATTGTATTCAATCTTACAATTACTTTATATTGTAAGTTAATCCTCACTATGGTTTTTCCCTTCTTGGGTATTCCACATAAATATGGTGTTCTATTGTGCATGGTGTTGTGTTTAATTTTTTTTATAATTTGCTTTCATGCTAAATCATTTCAACATATTAAGGGTTAATTTAGTTGATGTGGATCTAAATGTTTATGAGGGTTTGAAGTTTTAATGTACAATTGATTCACCCACCACCCTCTCAGTTGTCTTGTGTGCATTCAACAACAAGTTTTTCACATAACCTTTCATTTTTGGGGTCCAATTGGACTTCAAATTTTGCATCAAAAAGCTTATCATGAAGCTCTTTCTCTCCCTCCTACTGTCCATTGTTTTTTTCTCCCCTATGCTTTGGAAGATTTTCCTCCAACTTAATACATTATGTTCCCACCTTTCAATTGTTGTCCTATCCTTTAACATCCACTTGTTGATTTTGTTGAGAGAGAATATAGCATCTTTACATTCATTATCTTTCAGAAGATGGGTATTGAGCATGAAACTATCTCTCTTTTTACTTTCCTTGGGTTTGCTATTGTTGATGACAAGATTTGTTCTTATGGGGTGATGGTCTAAGAGAGTGTATGGGTATATACTCACCTTAACACCCTCACTATTTGGGATAAAACTGACCAGGTCCTTATTGGCATAAAACCTGTCTAGCCTACAGTATATCCTTTTATTACCTTTTTGGGCATTGCACCAGGTGAACCATATCCCTTTGTATTTCTTTTTTCCCCCTTCCATGGGGTCAAATAAGCCCAATTTTGCTTTCATCCTTTGCTAGTAGAAATTTTCACTTCCCTTCCACCCCATGTCCAAACCAACCCATTTATCTTCAAGTTGTTCTACCATGTTAAAATCACCACCCAAAATCTAGGGATGTCTAGCAGGCTAGATACCCCTTGCTAGAGCTTTATTCTATCTATGTGATCATTGGGGGCATATACAGAGCATATGACAACTTTGTCGAGACCCGTTTCTAAAATGATCCACACCACCCTGTTATAGGGTGAATTGCCTTGGTTGGTTACACAATGAGTCCATTGGTTAGAGATTAAAATGGCAACTCCTCGCCTCCCCTTCTCATGCAGAGTGGTATAATATGTGTTACTCCAAATGAACTTCAGATTTGTGTCCAGAGTGAAACTAGTGGCCTTGGTTTCTTATAGGAGGACAATGTCTTTTTGTTTCTCAAGGTTAAGAAACCTTCTTACAATATATTTCATGTTTGGGCATTCACGTCGACGGACATTCCAAGAAATGCAGTTAAGATTCATTTTCAAAATTCATGAGTTGCCTCTAGTTCATTCTTGAAATGCTCAAAGCATTTTGGTAATTTATCCTCTACATCCAACCTCTTGGAAGTAGGCATCTGAATTACCCCCACGTCGGCAATAGACAGGGGTTTACCATATTTCTTGGGCCTACTCGAGCCTTTTGCACTTGGTCTGACTACCCAGAAGTGATGTTCTCATTATTTTGGCATCCTATGTTCCCAGATGATTCCACACCATCTTTACATTTGGTTTTAAATTTTTTATCTTCTTTAGTTTTCTTTTCTTTTCCTCCTAATTAACATCATTCTCAAATTCCAAAGTAGGAGTAGGGGTCTTACCTTTGGTTGAGTCTATCTTAACAAACTCATATTCAAGCTCCTGAGGGGAGCTAGAGATTTGGATGGGGATCTCTAGGGGTTCATCAACTATTGAGGGAGTCAAAACAACTTTTGAACCTTCAAGTCTAGGGTAGCCTAGCAAACCATCAGTAACCACATCCTTTTTATGAACAAGAGAGGGGGAAGCCCTGAGGCTACCCATACTATTAGCATTGCCCAAACTTGCTTTTGGGCTTGGAGGAAGGGTGGAGTATGGGAGCTTCTCCCCTATTTCGGACACAAGATCCCCTAACAAGGATGACACTCTATTGTCCCCGTCCAAATTACTATCTCCAAACTATCCAAAGCCAAGTTAGGACCATTTGAATTAGGCTTGCAGGGCCCAAACCTCAAGTTATAATCATAGATTTCAATGTAGTTTTTTGTTTGTTAGCCATTTTCTTTAAGTAATTTTCCTCAATACTTTTTTCAGATTTTCTTCATAATAATTTGTTGAGCATTAAGCTTGTTAAGAAATACCTCAGTCCCAGTGGGAGGCGAGGGAGGGGGTTTTGGAGGCCCCGCGAGTATGTCCAAGCCCTCTTGAGGTTTGGGCGTAGCCTTCTTCATATTTAGTTGAGGATCAACATTTCCTTCTGAAAGCACATCAAAAGAATTCATTAAATTTAAGGCATTTGAAGCGAAGAGAGTTTTAGAAGGGCCAGGGTTCTCTGTTTTTTCCCCAAATTTGTTAGCATTGTCTGCACCTGGCGAAGAAGAGCCTGTGCAACCAAATCTAGAGTTACCAATTCGGGTCCAACCAGATTTGGTTTCTTGATTCCCCTCACCATGTGTTGGCAAGAGATGCCCACTTGTCACAAAGTCATAATCACTTCCAGGTTGAGGGGTCAAATTTCTCAAATTAGGATTAGTCCCAAAAATTTCATCCAAGTTCAGCTTTTGGTTCCCTTTGTTCATTTTCTTTTGGATTATAGGATAATTTTTCCTAATATGACACTCTTTCCTACAAAGAAAGCACACATTTATGCCACCTAATACTTCCAGAGGGCACAAAATTTTCTTGCCTTCATCTTTGATTATAATCTTGCCATGGATTTCTATCTCAGGGTTGAGGGAGACAAGGGCACAGGTGTCCAAATGAGGAAGCATCGCTTGGGCTTAGTCAACCCTCACCACATTGCCAAAAGGAGCGAGCAAGAGAGGGATAATTTTCCAGATTTTGGGGGGAGATTCTTCACCATCACTCACCTAGGGCAAGAAAGTGCAAGAATTTCCTTAGCAATGGCCTATGGAGATCGCACAAGGGCTTTGAATGTGCATCCCCCTATGTTCCAATAGGGTTTCGCAAGGACTCTATCTTGCATTGAATGATTTTAAAAAAAGATAACAAACAAACGAAGTCTACAAAAACTTAATTGAATCGCAAATTTATTTCCCCAAATGCTAGAAAACCAATTATCTAAAAAAAATCTTGCAGGTATTTTGTTAATGTCTATGGCCGCCAAGAAAATAGCCATGTCTCTTAGCCTAGTTCTTTCGACAGTTACAACTTCTTTCAACTCTGGATTTGGAATAAGTTTTACGCTACTAGGGTTTTTAGAAGAGAACTTACCTTCCTTGCGTCCATCATCGCCAAGATTGCACTCCTCTTCCACAGGTTGAACGACAAATTTTGCCTCGATAGGAATTGCAAAGCCTTTATCGTGCACTATTTCTTTAAACGATTTAGTTGGATTATGCGGGGTTAACACATTTTCATTTTCGTTAGTATGGGAGTCAGGGGGTCTGTACCCCCCCCCCATTGAAGCCATTAAGGAGTCGAGTGCAAAATGATTACAGAATACAAAATAAATTTAAACCCTCGCTGGCAAAGAGCATGCGAAGTATACAATCACACCAAGATAACACCACCAACATCTGAGGCACAAAGAAGGCAATTAATGCGGAAAGATACAAGAGTACTAAGGCACTTACGCCAGTAGAAACCTTTGTTGGGGGAGGGCACGGCCTCCCCCACCCGTCAAACACACCGGCGACCACGCCCTAAGCTCGAAATCACACGCAGAGCTCAGGATTTGCAAAACAAGTCATTCCAATCAACTTTAGACCATTGGAATAGATATTTCGTTGCCTAAAAATTAGATATTTGGATTGGTTTTCACAACCAATGGTAATGACTTCAAATGTGCATAGTAAAATTGTTAGATGTACTCACCTGAAGATGCTTTGGAAACCACAATTTGTAATTAGAAGATGGAAACCTAAATGATAGTAAGTAGAATTACACCAATATTATGCAATCATAACCAATACATGAACCTCGGAAGTCTGCTTACAAAATAAGATGCAAAGCACGTTTCTCTGAAATTATCTTGCAATGTGATTGATGAAACATAACCGAATGAAGTATGACTTCTCTATATAGCATAACTTTCTGGAACTAGGCAATATAAGATATATAGTCACATTGTATAAAACTGGATTGGGAATACTTGAATTACAGTTGATATTTAATTAAAAGCCATACACTACATATGAATCGAAAAGACCAATGACACTAAGATTGCCTTCAAAATAATTTTTAAAAAAATCCAAATTGTCAGACGGGTCGGAAGAAAGCAATGATCTTTATATTACTCTGACAAAAGATTGAAAAAACTTTATATATATAAAAAAGCTATGATAAAAATTAGAAAGACTTCCGTTCATGGGGTTAAGTATTGTCGGGAAATGGTTGAGCATTGATATTAATGATTAAAGAAAAGTCTATTACAAATGAGACTATTCTTCTTACTACATTTTTGAACGTGTCAGCATGTCGAGAGTACAGAAAAATTAGAGCTAAATATATTGTTTATGAACATATTTACAAATAAAATGACATTGAACATTAATATGTTTTGTGCATTCACGAAGTACTAGATTATAAACATATTTCAGCACATTTCAATTGTTGTTGAATAAATTTGGAGGTTTCACTTTGGATATATATTTATTTTAAGTGTGATTGTATTTATTTAATAAGTTTTAGGATATCACAAGTATTTCATTCCCTTCATCTACGTAGTTAATAATAACAGGTGCATGTTTTAACTTGAGCTACACTTATCTCAATTGTCTCATCAATATTTGATCGATACTAGTTAGGTGCCACTTATGTTCAATCAAGCTACCCCTATATTAGTCATACTAGTTGATTGATCTATTGATGACAATTAAATTATTATTTTGAGGTAGATTGAGTTAACTCACTTCTTGATTGATAATTAAATTCTTCTTGTTAGGTAGATTGAGTTAATTCAACTATTGATTGAGATTAAGGTCTATTTATATGTCATCCATTCATTTGATGGGTTGATTTTGATTATTGATTTATTTATTTTTTATTGAAATAGTATCTTTTATTGTATATTACAACTTTGTTTCTATGTTTTAACTATATAACTTTCTTCATTCACCTAGATTTAGGGTTGTGTGATTGGATTTTTATTGAATCTTACATAGTATCAAAGCATTGTTGGGGTTTAGAGTTTGTTCGTGTCAATTAAGGAGTAAGGGTTTTATCTAAGTCTTTGTATTGAAAACCTCACATCGGTGACTATTGGGTCTTAGAGTCTGTCATTGCATCTAGAGGAGTTGAAAAACTAAGGTTTGACTTTGATTTTATCCAAGTTGAATATGTGGAGGCCATTTTATTTTAATTTTGGTTGCATATATTTTTGGTGTCTTTTGTGAACATGTTATCAAAATGGAAAATGTTGTTATATTTTCAAGGCATCAAAACTTATGGAACAATTGTACAATCCTCTAATTTTATCAATGTTGCAACAAAAAGGCACTTTTTGCCCAAGTATGCTAGTTGAGGCTGTATAGTTTGGACAATTGTACAAGCGCATGTACCATTAGTAATTAAATTTTGTAGTACTTCATAAATTAAACATGTGCATTTGTATTGTGCAACCCTTTACACATTTTAACATTTTTTTCTTAAAATGTATAAAAAAAATATTTGAAAAAGAACATTTAAAACAAAACAAAAAAATGTCTTGGCACCTATGGAACTTTGCATGCAGAATTTGTTTTTTGATGGTTATTGGAGGGGGATACCTTCCACCCATACTCCTATCACTTATTTCTATGTGGTGTAGGTGGGGTGGTCCTTGCCAATCCTTGAGCCTCACAACAAATGTGTCCAAAAACATTTATTGGCCCTCTTCTATTGAATTTAGGATGATCTTATCATTCTTAGTAGTTTTCCCCATTTTACAACATTGTTATATTTGGTAGTTTCTTGTCAAATTTGGATATTTTTTATATAACAAATAATGAAAAAGAATAGTAAGCAAGTGTATAAGAGCAATTGATAGGAAAACACAAATGAGTAGCTTTTTTGGAAAATGCTTGGTTGATGAGGAGTGCAAGGCATCAAAGAAAGCTCTCAAAGAGCCAGAAAAAAGAAGGGGAATACATAAATTTGTACTCATAGATTGTAAAAGCAAAAAAAGAGTACATGATCATAAGGAGAGAGGAACTAATCTATTTAGCGAAGAATAACCCAAAACATTTTTGGAGTGGGATTCAACAAAGGAAACACAACATAGAGAATAACATCACAATTGATCAAAATCCTTTCTTATGCAAGACAATTGTATGAGCATGAACCATAGATAAAGGCACCTACCATGTTCAACATGGCATCACAACTATTTACTTTGCAAAAAGTTAAAGAGGGTATTAAGAAGTTGAGCACAAGGAAGGCTTGCAACATGGTTGAGTTACAAGCAGAGTACTTAAAATGGGGAAATAACATTCTTGCTCCCCATATTAGTACTTTTTCGTCATCAATCTTAGATTTCCAAGAGATTGGACAACCAACCTTGTGATACCTCTCTTTAAGAGTCATGATGTGAACAATCCTTCCAATTACCAAAAACATTATAATCAACATTTGTTTGCAAAATTATTTGGAAGGATGGTTGAGCAAGGATCATCAAGTGGGTAGAAGAAAAAAGTAAGAGATCAAAAGGGAAAGTAGCTTTTAGACCAAAGTTTTGATTATAGACCATCAAATCACTTTGAGACACATCATTGAAAAAATGTAGGATGGTAAAGAGTAAGCCTAAGACTATTTTGTTAACTTCAAGCAAGTTTTTGATATAATTCCTAGGAACAAATTATGTAGAATGAAGGATCATGACATCCTAGAGCAATATAGAGGGGATGTTAATAGGCTTTATGAAGAAGTTTGATTAAAAATCAAAACTCAAACATGCCTTTTTTGAAAGTCTTAAAAGTGATATAGGTGTCAAACTATAATGTCCCCTTTTGATCCATTCCAATAATCTTTGAAAGTTTTAAGATTCTTGGAGAACACCAACTTTATCAGATAGGAATTTTGATAGTGGTAGTGAGTATAGGGAACTCAAATGAGTCCAAAAATACTTTTTGGATGCAGTTTCATATTTTGGGAGCTCTCTAAACTTGTTGGAGAAGTTTTCTTTTTTTGAAAATCAACAATTTTCATAAGGTTTGATATCTTTAGGGCTTAAGAATATTTTGGCATGGTTAGAATTCATGTTTAATCCATTTTGATATTTTCATAATTTTGGCTAGAATTGAGAAAAATAATTAAATAGTTAAATGTTAAGTTGTCAAAGCAAAAAATTAAAAGATAACTTACATTTAATTATTTTAAGGAGTCTAAAGTCACTTTTTGAATGGAAATTAAGAGGGCGCAACTAATAATATCTTATTATTCCAAAAAGTGCTTGTACAAGGTGTTTTGGAGGAAAGAAAGTTCATTCTTGATATTTTGGATATATGATATTTTCTTGAAACCCTAGTTGTTGAGGTTGAGCAAGCTTGTTCAATAACAACCTTAGTATGGAAACCCTAAGGCAAGTATTAGTTTCAAGAGTAAAGATCTTCCTTGGAAAATATTGGGTGTTTCATTTATGATTCACAGTTAAACTTAATGTATTGTTCCAAGTGTTCAATTGTGAGAAGTTTTACCTTTCAGATTAGAAATCTCACAAGTGTGCATGTTTGGAATTTTTTGATGAATTAGCTTAATTGTTGGTATTATTCATATTCAATATCATTTCCAACTATCCTATGGATTATCATTAAAATATTTCAAAGATAATATTGTATGGGAATTTATTCCATTTTTTTGAGATTATTAAATGATATAAATTATTTTGCTAATAATAGACCAGTCATACCAATTTTAATTTTAATTGCAAACATTGGAGGCTGACCTATGCACATAAAGTCAACAATTAAAATTGAAAGAGAATTTATTGTATGAAAGTAAGGCTTAAAAGCCTTCCTTATGCCAAGTGTAGCCTTGGATAGGCATAAAAGGGAAATTGTAAGATATAAAAAAGGGTTGCAAGTTTTAAGTTTATGGGAGAATCACTAGGAATTGATTCCCTTGGAAGATTCCTTACAATAATATTTGAAGACTATTTGACCACAACTTTTTAAATTTGCAACAAGATTATTGTAAGGAATTTGGAGGCAACATTTGAGAGTTTGAATGGGCAATATAATATTCATTGAAGACTATAGATTGATGACTGGGTCATTGTTTGACATGTTTTGAGAATGTGGTGAATATGGTGGGATTGTGTAAGTGCTTGGCAGACTACTATGTTGCAAGTTTATAAGAGGCGATGAATATTGAGGTGTCACATGTGAGGTCATGAAACTACAAGGGTGCCCACTTGAAAGCCCTAAACTTGGAGTTATGCCATTTTTTGGTTGTATCATTGAAGCTATAATTGGCAATGTGTAAGTAGGAATAGAGGGTATAGTTGTGGGGAGGGAGATTTGACTTCCTCCTTGGCTTTGAGTGAATCCAAAAGCTTGAGCACAACTAGCCATCGTAGGAATGTTGGCATCCACTATATGGACTAGGCTATGCAAAACCTCTAATCCTTGGGAATCATTGACTAGTTTCCTTAAGTTGTCTACTATAGGCATTGTTTGTCCCGCTAAAGATTCAATGCTTAAGTAGTTTTGCAATCCTTCTAAGTTTTTGTCTAATTGTTTTAGTTTCTCCTCAAGAACGTGGGCAACAAGAATCTCAACATCCATAAAGGTGCTTGTTTGTGAAGTTGTCATTGGTATGGTAGGATTAGGGATAGAGTCCAAAATGGGCAAGGTATTGGCAATACCTTGTGTGAAAGAGTTGGAAGACTTAGGATCCACAGCGGATGTAACAACGTAGGATACCATAAGTCTACAACTACATCTCACCAAAGTATTAGTAATAGGACATTGGGTCATGAAGCTCATACAAGTTTCAAAATACTAGATCTATCCATTATGAACATTAAATTGCCAAACAGTCACAGAAAAACACTCAAAAGTGAAAATTGGAAAGTAGTAGTAGACAAAAAACATAGAAATAGAGGTCTGACAAAAAATTGAGCCAAAAATAGTTGGACTAAGTCACATAGGGTGACTATGTCATGGACAACTTGGCACAAATTTCAAATTTTGGTTGTTTGTTATACTATTTAAGGATCTCGGGTTTGTGTGCAAATAGGTTTGACAATGAATTATTTTCCAAAATTTACCCAATTTATGATTATGTATCTCAAAAATGCAAGTGTGCAACAATTTACAAATTTTTCAAGGAATAAAAGATAATTGTAAATGCAATTTCTAGATCTATGATGCTATAATTGATTGATCCTATTATGCCTAAATCTGAAAATGATGATATTAATGTTTTTTTGAAATAAAACAATGCAATTTTTCACTTTTTGAGCTATATGCAAGATGCCTAAATGAAAGCAATGATCAATTTCAGATTTATTTTTAGATTTAAATGACCTAATGCAGATTTTGAAATGCAATTTGAATGTAATCGGACCTAAGATAACTAAAATTAACCTTATTGCAAACTAAAATACAATATTTATATATATTTTTTTGAATTTTTATGTTTTTTATGATGCAAAAATGAATGCCTTAATTGAACAATGCAATGTTAAACCTAGATCTAGGATGAATTACTTCAAATTTCAGAATGTGTATAATGCTAACATGTCAAGTTCACCAAAATGAAATGGAGGAAAAGTGGATACTCTAGGATTTGACTCTAGGGTTTAGGCACCTTTCCTCATTTCATGTAGTTGTGGTTTGTGGTAGCGGGGGTTTGATGAATTCAGACAAGGTATAAGATTGGCTCACAACCTGAAAGGTGAGTCAACTTTCCCTTGACCAAATCTAGAATGAAATTAGAAATGAAATGACTATGCTAATGATGCAATTAACTATTTTGATGCAAAAATAGCAGATTTGAGATATCACAGGGAAATTCAAACTTCAAGAATAGACTAAGCAGGATATTGTGCACCTGGGATATGAATTTGGAGTTGATTTTTGAGGACATAGTCACCCTAGGTGACTATGTCCCAATAGAGGGATTCCAGATCCGATTTCATAGTCCTTTGATGTCGGATCTAAGCCTTTTGTTTCCACTTGTTGTATTGTTGGATATTTGTATAACTGAGTTTTTGTTTGTTGTCAAGGTGTAGGGTTTGAATGCAACAATGAGTAATTGACCTTCAAGCTTCTCCCAATCTTCTTCAATCTAAAACCTACACATTCAAAGAGAGGAGGAAGGTTGTGCCATTAGGGGCTTTCCTTAGTCAAGCCCTACGTTAGTGTTTCCACTTCCACAATGGTAATTTCAATGATAGGGATAAAGCTAAATGATGAAGGAATGATGAAACAACAACGGACTGCAACTCACCACCCAAAAAAGGCTTCTTTGAAGGAATCAAGTCATACAAGATCTCCTTAAGGCTTGATTGTTGTTATCTTGATTTTCTTGAAGACTTACAATGGTTAGGTCTCACAAACAACATGAACAAACTCACATACACTTTGACATGATGCTTTAATCTTGAATTGTTGAATCTTCAAATGGTTGCTCTTGACTTGCTTGATAATGCTTAATCATAAATTGCTCAATAATTGTTTGTTAGTTTTTAAATAGTGAAATGACTAGGTATTTATATGCAATTATTTTAATTTCTCAAAAATTAAATCCCGATAGCCAGCTTTGGATATTTAAACTTCAAATAATAACATTCCACCTTCAACATATTTAATTTTGGAGGCAAAATAGGGGGACTTAGTTGCCCTAGGCGATTAGGTCCTAGCCTTATTTTACGGGACTTAAGGTGTCAGGGGGGAAATATTAAATAAATGCTTCGATTTTCTACTTGCAATTTGCCGAAAAATGATAAAATAGGTCATGGAATGCATAATTTAGGAAATTAGGTGTATAATTAGGTCCATGCACTTAGGGGGAGAAAAACATAGTGTGAAATTGTCAAGGGTGACAATTTACGACACTACATTATTATTATCAATTTCATCTACAATAATATGTAATTAATTTAAGGTGTTCTTTATCATTATTTTTAAAACTGTAAAAAATAATACAACAATATAATTAGGTGGCATAATATGTAGTTATGTTGATAAGCATGTTAGAGTGGAAACAAGGAAAAAAGCATCATGTAATAAACATGTACATAAAAACTAAAACATGGTTGACACAATTTTTAAAATTATTACACTTTTCAAAGTAAAAACAAGAAAAAAATTTACCAAAATAATGGATGGTGGGTTTTTCAAAAGCAATGGTTCTTCAAATAAAAATAAGGTAAATACTGTAATAAAATAAAAATAGTGTAGATGTAGTTTAAGTAAAATAATTCTAAAGTAGCTTGATAAGGATTTATTTTATTGGGCAATTCAATGTTTAAGATACTTGTAGAGCATTCAAGTGTATGAAAGGACAAATTTTGACTTGAGCACTATAAGAATTAAAATAAAGATGGTTAGTTTAGGACTTGGAGATGGATGAAATCATAGAAATTGCATGAAGTATTAATGATGGTAGGATACGGGGGCAATGGGCATAATTGTTATGCATAGAATATTGAGTAGATTTTTAGGGAGTATATATGGTCTAGTGCTTTTGAAAATTGAAAATGGTTTCTTCTTTGAATGGTGAGAAAGGAAAGAGAAGAATGTTTAATAAGGAGGATAAGGCTATTTTTGAAGGGAAGAAGTGAAAGCTAATTGATAATAAATGTTAGAAGGATTTCATACATATCTAGAAAAGAAGATTGTAAACCCATATGTAAGGGTATGGATGATGAGAATACAAAAACTTACCAAGGATATGGATGGAACACCTAGTATGGGGACTAGGGATGCAATGAAAATATTTCCAATAGACCCTAATCATTCATTAGGAAGGAGGAATACATTTGAAGTGGCTCAATACCTAAAATGTGCCTTGTTATTATCTTTGATTATGGGGATGTATTTTATACATGATGACATTAGTGGTATTGAGAACTAGGTCAAAGCTTTGTTCAACTACCAACTTGGGCATTTCTAATAATTAAGAATGCGTGCTAACTACAAAAGGTGGTGACTAAATTGGAAAATGGATCAAAGATAAACATGTATTTAAAATTTAAATTTAATGTCCCAATATACTACTATAATGAAGATTCAAAGGCAAAATTGATCAAATTCTTTCATCTTGAGTGAGAGACTAGCTATAAAAAATGTAAATGTCATTTGAACTAGGGAGTTGTGTAATTTTCCCTCCCACTCCTTTTTCTTATAAGGGTTAATATTGATTTTCCTAGATTGTATATATACTATAATTAGGTTGCAAAGATGTGATGAATTAGATATTGAATGAAGGATGATAATGATTTTTTTGACAAAGTAGTGGTGGTATACATATGCTATATGGATCATTATAGTTGTGTTTTTTGTTATATAGAAGACAATAGAATGATAGAATCAACTACAGATTTGTGGATGTCTTATTTTGGTTTGTAGTTGGATATATCCATGTGAGGGTTCAAAATTTTTGGAAAATGTGAGGCAAAATTATAAATGGCTTTGTGAGTATGATTAATTATATCAATTTTGTAAGGGGATCTTTTTAGTATAATTGGAAACAATTAAAAGTATGATGGATCTAGTGAATCTTGAAACAAAATTTACAGCCACAATGAACTATATCCACATAACCACATGAGAGAAAAATATGTAGACAAATATTTAGAATCCAAATGCAATATAATATACAAACATACTATTAATATGACACAAGATGTACCCTATGAAAACCATTATGAAGGAAAAACTCAACCTCCAAAAATACTTGCACTCAATATATTATCTCATGAACAAATATTGCAATACACTTGTAAATTCTCTATGAATACTTACCCTACTTACACTTCATGTGATAAAGAAAATGAGAATCATGTAACCACACATCCCAACCCATGCTTTCTCTCCTCACATATGCAACATATAAGAAATACTCAACCAACTTTAGCCACACATGCCAAAGGCTATGATTACCAACTAGCCAGACTCAACAACTAGTCATGTGCTTGCTTTTATAGAAATAAGCTTACACAAAACCACCAAGTGATATTACATAAACCATGTGTCTAATACCATGATCTCGTAAAATCATGTCCCCCTTATTTACTTTTTGGTACATTTTTTATAACATTAAATATTTCTCGATATGTAAAGCCATATGTATCCCAATGTTACATAAAACATACAAAGTGGCCTCAAGAATTTCTAACCCATGTAATGTGTATATCCCTAGATCCCCTAGGTGCACGACAAATAGTATTAAATTTACATTTTAAACATTATGTAAGGTGGACAACATACCTTTTCTAGACAAATATTGTAATTACCAATTATCTAAGCTTTCAATGCTATTTTTTGTGGCTCTTAGGTACTTGACCCAAGTACAATAGAAAAAATTATATAAAGTAAAATAAAATAACTCTTAAGTAAATAAAATAGCTCCTGATAAATCGCAACATTTTTTAGATAGATGTATTTGAGATATCTATACTAATTATTATCAACTATCAATCTATGTGAACAACATCTATTAATTAACTCCAATAAGTGTTCTACAATGGCATCAATGAAGTGTTGTGAACATGTAAAAATATTGAACATGCAACTGACATATCTTTAAAAAAAAACTATAAAATAAGCCTTAAGTACATTGGCTTGGGTCGTGGGTTTACTCCCCATTGGTTCTGGGTTTGACTCTGAGGCTTGGGCTTACCTGATGCACATGATTTGCGAGTGATTGTGTGCATCCATAGAGGATTAGTATCACCTCAGCTTGCCCCTCTCGGACCCCAACTTGGAAAAAAGTAAGACCAAGGCAAGGCTGGTTGGGTCGCTGGGTTGGGTCGCAGGGCTACCTCTAGCGCAACAAAAATAAAAATAAAAATGAATTAATTCTTAAATAGTTCTAAAGTAAAATAAAATAACTCTTAGAAAAATAATTCAAGAATCTTAGTATTATTTTAGATAGATGTATTTAAGATGTATATATTAATTATATTAAAATAATTATATTTTAATGTAAAATAATAAATAAACATAAATCTAAGATGAAATGATGACGCATTTTCATTAAAATGTGCTTTAACACACCTAAAGCATAACCAAGTTACTTGGAAATAATTAATCTAGCTAATTTTAAAAAATCAGTAACAATAAAAATAGAATTATATGTATATATCATGGTTATTTAATTTGGAAATTTGTGCACCTAACTTAAAAGGGAGACAATGGTTAAACAACCTCCATTCACAAATATTTTTTTATAAAGTTAGCACTTATATTGGAAGGAGGTGCAATAGTTACATCAATTGAAATTTACAAAGAATAATATGAATAAATCTAAACTTATATATATGATAATGAGATGTAGATATCTACATAATCCAATTATTTTCATTAAAAAAATCAACATAGTACATAATCTAAACTTATATATATGATAAGGAAAATAATTGGATTATGTAGATATCTACAATGCCAAGGTTCAAGACGTGAAAGAGGGGAAATTTTTTGAGTTTATTTGAGATATTGTGGCTACCCTCATACCTAGACATTTGGTCATATATCCAAGATGAAAACTAGAAAGAGGATTTCAATGCATCCCATTCTACACCATGGGTCCTTCCTCATTCCTAATCACTATTAGGTGTAATGGTTGCAAGTATATCCTATTGATTTCCTTCATCTAAAAAAAGGGGGAATGGTGAGCACACCTTCAAGAGACCATTGGTTGCAAGTAAGATTCCTAGAAAGCATTAAACTATTTGAGTTGGTGAATCTAGACATGTATTTCCTCTATTCCATTGGAAAAGTATTTTTCCATCTTGGTATGGGGTAGCTCCTTGTATTTAATACCTAAGTGGCATTGGTGAGAGTTGAATAACCCCTTCATACCATGGGTAACCCTTACTAGTTACCTTTGTGCTACTAGAGATAGTTGCCTAAACCCTTGATATAATGGTTAGTTCCTGGCATTCGTTACATATATGGTATTGATAACAACTAGCAAAATCAATCGTGTGTCATAATAAGGATATTTCCTAGCACCCTTCACCTATGTGTTATTAGTGGAGACCAACTAATCCTAAAGATACAAAAAATAGACCTTAACATCCATCACTTGCATGATACTAGTGAAAGTTGGCTAAACTACTTGTGTATCATACTCAATTCAAACATGTGGTCACCTACTAGACAAGTACATTAAATAAAGTTTTGATTTTTCCTCCACATAGGGCTTGTGACTATGACCTCAAATTCTCAGGAAAGTGTTGAACAAATAAGTGATACTTGGCAATAATTTGGGCTAACTCTAGACTATGGGTGATTAATAATTGCTAGTTGTGTTTTTTTTAGAATGGAATGCACTTCAATCGTTACATATATAGTATTGATAACAACTAGCAAAATCAATCGTGTGTCATAATAAGGATATTTCCTAGCACCCTTCACCTATGTGTTATTAGTGGAGACCAACTAATCCTAAAGATACAAAAAATAGACCTTAACATCCATCACTTGCATGATACTAGTGAAAGTTGGCTAAACTACTTGTGTATCATACTCTATTCAAACATGTGGTCACCTACTAGACAAGTACATTAAATAAAGTTTTGATTTTTCCTCCACATAGGGCTTGTGACTATGACCTCAAATTCTCAAGAAAGTGTTGAACAAATAAGTGATACTTGGCAATAATTTGGGCTAACTCTAGACTATGGGTGATTAATAATTGCTAGTTGTGTTTTTTTTAGAATGGAATGCACTTGATCAACATCAAATATAGTCCTACACCCATATAAATTTTAATGGTATCCCTCCTACCAAAAAGTTTCCTAATATTTGATCATGAATTAGCTCTCTTATAGGAAGTTTCTACCTTTCAAATCCATAAACTATTCTACCAAGTGGGTTATGAATAAATCCTTAACTCCTCATTAACCCAATTTACTATGGGTCAATTAGAATACTTTCAACCTCATTCTTAGCAAGTATAATCCTCAAATAACTTGAAGGGATGATTTCTATGACCATAGTTACTAATTTTACTTTAATTTCAACCTTATGAGAGTGTGTAAGGGAAATCAATCCTTATGATATTTTCTACATATGTCTTGATCACCCCAAGATAGCCAAGTGATATGGTGAATTATGGATCACCTCCAAGATTCATGCTTGCAACCCACCTTCATTGGGTACCAAAATTTTACTTTAGTATTGAAGGATTCCATCATCCCCTAAGAGATTCTAACTTATTAACCACTTGCCTTGAATACGACTTCATTTGTTAGAAAAAAGAGGTTTGTTTCTTGCATTTGTACAATGGTTTTTGGAAGGTTAATCCTTACTTGAGTGATTTTTACCAAGCTAGCTCAACAACTTTTGATATCAATGACCCAGTTTTGCTTCTATTTTATATAAGAGATAAAATTTGTATATACTTAATAATTCTACCTATCTTCTTTGATGACAATTAGATTTAGGTTGTGAATAAATACTAGAATCCCTTATGATCTATATTTAACTTTAGTGGTCTTTCCACTAGATAGTGCCTCCATATTTTTAAGATGTACATAACAACAATCAATTTTAAATCATGAATGGGATAATTGAGTTCATAATCCTTTAACTTTTTAGGTTGAAAGGAAATCACATGGCCCTCCTACAACAGAATTCCTCCCAACCCATCCTTAGGGGCACCAGTGCAAGCTATAAATTCCTTTTTGAAATCAAGGACTTATAAGATACAGATGACAATAGAGGGCTTCCTTTAATTATTGAAAGGTAATTTCACACTTCTCCATCTATTAAAAGCTTTTTCATTTTCATTGGAGAGAGGTTATAGTGTTGGAAACTTTGGAAAATGTCTTCACAAACCTTTAGTAATACCTATCCAAACCCATAAACCTTCACTTAAGACACAATTTTAGGTGTAGGCCACTCTACAATGACTTAGATTTTAGAGGATTCAATAGAAATTCCCTTTAATGATAGGATGTTCCCTAAATAGTATATCTTGAGTTGAAAGATAGAACATTTGGTTAGCTTCCCATATAGCTTATGTTCCCTTAGCCTTTGCAACACAATTCTTAGATGCTCTTCATGCTCTAGCAAATCCTTAGAATGGATTAGAATATCATCAAAGAATACTAACACAAATCTATCCAAGAAATCATGGAAAAAATGATTCATGAGACTCATAAACACAAAAGATATATTTTTTAATCGCAATGATACCACTAAAAACTTAGTGTTCTTACAAGTAATCATGAACGTTGTCTTTGGAATACCCTTCTCCTTGATCCTAAACTAATGGATGGCATCTAGATCTTAGATCAATTTTGGAGAAAACAACAACTTCCTTCATCTAATTGAAGAGATCATTAATTATAGGAAGAGGAGACCTATTTCTAATGGTTATTTTATTCAACATTCAATAGTCTGTACACAATCATGGTGTCTCATCCTTCTTTTTGATAAACAACAAAAGAGCTTGCAAGACAAAGTGCTAGGTCTAATCAAACCTGTATCTAGCATATCTTGTAAATACATTTTAAGATCCTATAATTTATCTATATTCATCTAGTATGGTGCCTTTGAAATTGGTTCAACACCTAGAATCATATTGATGGAGAAGACAAAATAACACTTAGGGGGTAACCCTAGAAATTCTTCAAGAAAGACATTGGAATTCATGCAATATTGGGTGGTTAGTCGTACCAAGGATTAGATCTTTGCCCTTTTCACCTACCTTAAGAGTTTACATCCCTTCCTCATAGCTCGTTTGACTTGCATGGTGATCATTGATAAAGTCACTATTGGCCTTAGAACCCCTTGGAGTAGGTCATTGGTCTCCCTTGATCATCTAGACACTCAATATATTTTTTATAACAATCAATTTTTTCTCAATAATTTTTAAACCAATGTAATCCTAGAATCATATCATACAACACTAACCTCATGACCAATAGGTTCAATTGGGTTTTTGTGTTTTCTAAGTCAATATTTGCTTCTTTTAGGAAAAAATCTACCTTTTGAGCCAAACCCAAACTCTACCTCCATCTCTTCTTAACTTAAACTATAAGACCTAATATTGCATCTACTTAACACACTAGTAGATACAAAGCTATCAATTGCTCCTAAAAAATATAAAATAGTAATAGGCTGTCCATGGAAGGTAGTTTGAAGTTCTACAAGTGAAGCTTAGTTGTCTACTTCATGCTTGTCCACAACTACATAATTTTTGGTGGGTGACATGGTGTTTTATTTTTTATTCCATTTTCTCCTATAAAGATCATGCCCATAGGTCCAACATATAGTTTTGGGACCCATCCTTTTTACTTTCTTTCCCTTAGAATATTTTGATTAAGCTACTAGCTTGGACAACTTTTTCCATTTTTCTTATTATTTTTTATTGTGTTGTCTTAAAAAAAATTGTACACCTTAGCTCTTCTTGAATTTCTCAAGGTCCTTTTCCACACACAAGCCTTTTTTGAACTTCTTATCAACATGGGAGGAGGTTGAAGGTTTTTGTTTTGTTTGTTCATTTTTTTCCTTAACAAAAGTAGTTGCCTCTACTACATGACAAATTTTTAGGCTGAGTAAGCTTGGTCACATACATAAGGACCTTGTTCAATTTGAGAAAAAACTCAAGTTCAAACAATCTTCTTCCTCATTCATATAATGCACAATGTAGAGAAAAATCATTATTTTGGCCTTATACTCACTATCATCACTCCTTGTTGGAATGAGTGAAATTTTGTCATCATTTGATGGTAATGACATTCTAATAGATATTCCTTGCAGAACTATCTTATGAAAATTTTTTAGGCTATATTTTTTAGGTCATATCTTTTAATTTCTAGAAGATGATGCCACCACAAGGAATATTCCCCTTCCAGCTAGTATATGGTTACTCAGGCTTTGGTATTACTATCTATATCATTCATTCCAAAGTACTTGCTCACTCATATCAACCAAGCCTCCAATGCATCCCATTTTCATGTCTCATCATATTTGGGTGGTTGCATTTTCTTCAACTCTTGAATCAATGGATCTCTTCCCTTGTTACTTCATCCCTCCTTTGTGAGGGACTGTGAAAGGGTATTTGGGAATTATGCACATGGTTAGAATCAGCGGGTTCTTTATCACCCATAATCTATTCTTCTATGCTCGAACATATGTTATGGTTTGTCACTTGTTCCTATTGTCTCATTATCTCCTCAAGTTGTAGTTCTTGAGAGGCTATCTTTGCATTGAGTGCATTCGTTTCCACTTGAAGCTCTTTTGAAAATATGGTTGGTGAAGAGATACATTCATGCTAGATGAGGATTTAAACCAAACTAGGACTTACTTTTCTCTAAGTTGTTCTCATCATTGTCCTTAAGCTCTACCTTCGTGTGAGTGAAAATACACTCAATTTAGCATCTGTGTAGCAAACACTTACCCTTATAGTTGTTTAAATTGAGAAACATAGTAGGAAAAATCATAGAAATAAATAAACAAAAATTTAAATTGGTTGTTTAGTCTTTATATCATTATCAATCATTAAGAACTAATTTTCATTTAAGTGAGACACAAATTTCATTATTAGAAAATAAAGATATGTATATACACATGCAAAATACATAGGCGTGATACTATTTATGTAATACAATCACCATTGTAGTTACACGGGTTCCCTTTTTTCACAACATTGACATTACACTTCCTTAGGGCCTTCCTCCTTTGAGGCCTCCCCAACTACTTTGGTGTTTGATGAACACAATCATATTCAACAATGACCCCCTTGAACAAATTTGGAATGTTATACCCACAAAAAAAAGGAAAATATTGAACAATTGATGATATTTCCTTGTTTACCAATTGAGATTCCTTCCTATCTAGCTCTTGATTTTAGGGGGGATCTTCCCTACTTTATCCACACTTTATCTTCATCCATTTTAGGTTGGAAACAAAGGTTTTTGATTCAAATGTAGTTTCTAATCCCAATTCTAGTAAATTATTTGTAGGATCTATATGGATAGGAGAGTTTTTAGGATTCATTAGTTGTTTCCTTAAGGCACTATGCATCCCTTTCTTTCTATGACCCATGGTCGCAATACAAAGGGGAACTTTAATATATGTGAAACTTGCAAGCACCAAAGACCAAAGTTGGAACCTGTAACTCAAATATCAATATAGTAAACTGAAACATTTAAAAATGTGGTGACCTTAAATTTAAAGTCTAAAATTTAAGGTCAATGAGCCAACATTTCTAGGATTTCATTAGGAAGAAAATCAACAAGTTGTATGGATTAACTTTTTTGTGTGAAAATTATGTAATCCCTTTTCAATAGATTATAGAACCTTGATTTCAACCATAGTTGTGTGAGATGTAATCTCTCCTCTCAGAAAGGGGAGGCACCCTTCTTACTTCTTACTGAAACTAAAGTAAAACTAATTAAGTATTCACAAAATGTACACTACAATTATGAGATGCGGGTGTGTCATATTCATACTTCTCTCTTTTTTGAGAGAATATGTTTTACAATGCTTCACGGTTGGTAGTTCTTATTTGATACAACTTTAAACTAAAAACAAAGTAGTAATTCCAATATCTCTATCTTGTCAAAGAAAAGCTTAGAGATACCAGCATGATAATTATAAACAATAAAATAAGAAAGAAAAGCTCACGAAGGCACAAAGTCGCTCCATAGTTTTTCACTGATAGATCCTTGAGAGATATAACGATTGTCGTATTAGAAGCACAAAGTCTTGTAGATAATCCACCAATAGTTATCCAAACATAAACACAAATCCAAATAAAGAGTGCAACACAAAGTTTACACAGATTTATTCAAAGCCCTTAGATCACATACACTAATCGCTACCAATATTAATCAAATACAAAAGACAATTGATCTAACACAAAATCTGGTATGCAACTTTCTTCTTTATTGATCAAAATAGATACACAAAGATGAACACAAAGTTTCATGTATTTGCTTCTCAAATGGGCAGCACTTCATTCCAAAAGATAAAAGATAAAGATTACAATAGAATTCCCTCTTATTTATAAAAGAGAGGGAAAAGAAAATCTAGGAAATTAGATGAGCAAAATTAGGAAAGTTGGGTGAGCTAAAGTAGGAAAATCTCACCTAACTTTGACTAAGTCAAAAAAGTTTTCCATCTTTTTGGGAAAACATCTTTGTTTTTACATGTAATTACGTTTGTTCAAAAGACATTTAAGATGTTGAAAACTATTTACAAAATGTGTAAAGGAAAGCATAAAAATATTCAACACTGGAGAAAATAAGTCTTCATGGTTCCTTTCTTTGGGAGCAGAAGTCTTCATATTTCTTCTTGGTCTCCTGTATGAATGTATCATCCGGACCGACAATGTAATCGACAAGGGTATGAACTCTTGTGATTGACCTTCTGGTAGTTGAATGAATCTTCTTGAACCTGTCATGATGCGTTTTGATATTATCAAGAGAAATTTGGATGTCACAAATTGCATGCATGGAGGTCTTTGAAAAGTTTGCATCCTCAACTTGCTTTGTGACAACTTCTTTGTAGATCTTGGAAAGTTCATTGACCGAGAGGAGAATATTGTCTTCATCAAGGAGCTTACTCGATAACTCCTTAATTCTAGTCTCTAGGATAACATGATGTCATTTGACATCTTCTTGCACTTGACAAATATCTTCAATAAGAGACTTGATCAATTGGATGCAGTACTTGAGTGTTTCTCTTACCTCCACATATTTCTCCTTGTCAGGAATTACCCCAACTTCCACCAACTTACTAAGCTTTACCTCCTTCATTCATGACCAAAATGATAGGCATTTATCCATTTCTTTTTTCTCTTGGGAAAGAATACTTTCTTCTTTATCAAGCTCTAATTTGAGCTTGGCTATCTGAGTAGCCTTCTCATCTACAACAACTATGACTTGAGAACCATGTTCTATTATTTCATCAATGAAATCATGCAACACTTTACCTTTAGAGGAAAACTTCTCCGCATTTTTCACTATTGATTCCTCAAGGCTTACCATAGCCAAAGGCTTCACATTGCCTGAAGAGCCCGCAAGTTTTCTCAAAATAGTTGCATAACGCTCAGCCTTGTCCTTGTACATGTTTCGGGCTTGTTCCATTTTGTCAATCCTTCCAGCCAATGCATCTAGGACTACTTGTGCATCTACCTTGGCACTTTCATTTGTCACTTTGTTGAGTTGGACTCTCATGACAGTGTAGTCCTCCATGTTTACATCTCCTTCCTCTTGCGAGGGTAGACCAATTTCTACAAACTTATGACCAGTCTTGTCAACATGAAGTCTTGAATGCACTATGGCCTTTTTCTTCCCCTTGGATTTTGGAAGGGCTATCTCTTCAAGATCGAGCTCTTTTGGAGAGATCATTTGTTTCTTTAACTTTGATACTTGAGATACCAACCAAGAGGAAAGAGAGGAAGTATACACTTCTTGACTCAACTTCAACTCTTGTGTTGCAGTCACTTCTATAGAAATGCTTGGTATGGTAACAATCGGGGTAGTATATGTCATGATTGTTCCAATAGACTACATACCAAGTTGATTCTACAAAGAATCATTCATAAATCTATCAAATTCAACTTCATATGTAACGTCAAAAGACAGAGATGACAAACTTGGGATGGATGAGGGAGAGCTTGACAAGATATCAATAGTTTGTAGATTTCAAACTGTATGAGTCGCAAGGACGGTTGATGCAAGAAGAGGATGAGAAATGTCCACTTCATGTATGGTATATGTGGGAGGAGGTGATGGAGGAAGAGGAGGTGGAGGAGCACTAGGATTGGGAGGTGTATGAGGAACATTTGAAGTTACAGGTGATTGCGTTCAGGGAAGATCCTCAACAATGTTCTCATGAGGAGATAGTTGTCATTTATCGTCATGCCCAAGTTCCTCCTCATTACCTTCTTTTTCTCTTTCATCTTTTTCAGATTCCTCTTCTTCTACATACTCTTCTTCTGAATATTCTTCACTTTCGTTTCCTTCTTCTTCGGATGTTTGTTCCTAAAAACCAACCTATTTTCCTTCTGCATGTGTAGGTTCAGACTCTATTGCCTCTTGTTCTTCAACAGCTTGTGTAACTTTCTTGCCAACAATGAACTTGACTCTAGGACCTCTTCGGGAAGAAGAGGGAAAGCCACTTGTTTTTTCTTTGAGTGGAAAATTGGTTGTTGGTTGGTTTCTCCTCCCGGTACTTCTCCTTCGGATTCGGTCTTGAAAGCTTTCATTTGGAAACCATGTTTATGAAACCATTTTGTTGTGTTGTGCAAGATGGGAGCAAGCCTTTCTCGGATAGAGATACTTTCCTTTTTTTACCATTGAATCAGAGGTAAGGGCCTCTTATCAATCTCATCTTCTTCATAGGTAAAGCTCAAGATGTCCCCAGGATCTTGGAAATCCTCTGGTAGATCAGCCACACCCAACTCTCTGATTTTCTCTACTATTAACCTGCAAAAGTCCATTTTGCGGATGTCTTCTTCATCCCTACAATCAGCCCATATGTCTTCAAAACGATAGACATGCATGTGATCCTTTTTCAATTTTCTCTTCACATCCTGGTAATCAAAATCAAATCTATATTTGTATGTCATGATAGTTATTATCTGCATCTCTGCATAGACTTATTTTTCCTTTTGTACACTATGAATAATATACCTCTCAATTATTAGTGGGAACTTAAAACCGGGTTTGTGAATTCTCATGCATTCCTTGTGACCTAATATCAGTTGTCTACATAATTCCATGAGTATCCATTTATCTAAGGGTATCTAGGCAACATGTAAAGGCACCCAGTATAGCAGCCTACCCGCATATAAGTGAAAGTCAGAAATTGCAGAAAGATACAACCAACCTTCATCACCACTTTGTATGCCTCATATGACACCCTCTTCTTTTCGAGAGTTGGATCAAAATTGAATGGTAGAGGTGCAAAGAAGGCATTCATAACCCTCCTGAAATGATGAAGACTTTCTTTCAATTTCAACTGATAAAAATATTCATATACAGGTACAAAATGTCAGTTTCCCTTTGTGGATAATCCTGGGAATTGACTCATCACAGCAACAGCATACACCAAATAAGAAGTCATTTAGAACTTGAGAGTGGTTGGCACATTTATCAATTGCTCATGAATTCCATCACTAATTTGGGTTCCCTAATCAATATGAGCTTTCTTTCTCCTCATGATCTGAATTTATTCATACATTCACTCCTGAAAATGAGATGACTCAGGCAATCCGTTAACCCTACTTAGGAGAGTAACCATGTCCCTGACATCCTCTTTGAAGTAACTTCGAGGAAGCCCCTTCGTCCATCTTGAGATAGTGGGCCTAGGTGTTTTCAACCATTAGTTGTTAATCAAATTTTTAGCCTTAGTTGGATCTGCATCATACACTTCTTGTGCCTGTTGCATTGAAATATTTGTGTATTGTTCCATGTGTGGAACTCTGAAAACAATGTCAAAGAATTCAAAATCTAATCTCATGATGACTTGTCCCGAGGAGTCTATTACACTTCTTCTCTCTCAGATGTAGCGGGATGCAACCTAGAAAATGAACTATGTATTATGAACAAATGTCAGGAATGTGGACACCAAATGCAAGTTGCTATGGACAATGACTCTCAAGTTGTCTTCCAAGGGATTTTGTTCAATTCCTTTTACAAAGTCTTTAAGGTCCTAATGACCAACTTCGGTGTCCTTTATTTCGTCCACCTTCAAGATCACCACTATAGGCAGAAAGACACCTTGGTATTTATATTTCATTTTTCCCTCTTTCTTAGAAGACAGTGGAGGCTTCTTTGTTGTCATCTAGAAGAATCAGTATCAAAAGATATCACTTGACAAGATCTGGAGAGAAATTGCAAGGATGGTGAATCAATAGATGTTAGGAGAAACTGTGGCATTGGGAAGCATGAGGCAAGCAAGCAATGAGGAGCAAGTGGAAAAGAGCAATTTGGCATGTAAAACAGAGCATGGGCAAAGAAACGAGGTTCAAAGTGCAAGCAGAGTGATTTCAGAGCATTAATGGAAAAAACTATTATTTGTAAAGGAGTGTTGAAACTCAACGCTCCTACACTTGAGATGATGAATTTACATGTAGAGGCGCTAAAAATTAGTGCTCCTACATTTTTTCTGCCTTTGATATGTCAAAAGTATCAAGGTGCTAAAAATCAGTGCCTTGACATGTCTTCTCACTTGGAAAACATTGAAGTGTAAGGGCAAGCAAAACAACACCTGCATTTTGAAAGAAAGTGCACTATCATGCTTGAGCACTAAATTTTCTCACTTGAGCATATCCTTCTTTGTTGTGAAATCATGTTCAAGCAAGCAAAAACCATGATTTTGCATCTTGAGGACCGAGCACTCCATGTAGGAGCAGTGATTTTCACCTCTCCTACATGGAGTTGTGAAAATGCTATAAGTGAAATGGCGGTAAGTGTCACCATTATGAAATTTGGTGTGAAGAAGACTTGGTATTTGGGTGGTGAAAATCATTGCTCGAACACCAAGAGTGATGATATTCGTTAGAAAACATTTGAAGACTCCATCATGCTGAACGAAACAATTTTTCCGCTTGTAGAATTGGAGCTTAGATGAAGATTCGAAGGTCAAGAGACAAGAATGGGGAATGGCGAAGAGAAACAAAACCAAGGTACAAAGAATGGGAAAGCCAGGAAAACAAGGCGCGACCTTACAAAAGGAAAACGAATCGAAACATAAAGAGATCTAACCCTAAACAAAGAAAAAATGTGAATGGCGACATGTGAAAAACAATTTGTAGAGCTTCATAAAAGTAAATAGAGAGAAATACTGACGAAGGGGAAGAAACGATGAAGTACCTATGAGAAAACACAAATGCTGAAAAACCTAGCTCAAGAAATCATGAAAAAGATCTTCGATCGCGACCTTGTTTAGAGTTGGAGAAAGTTCAACTCGATGAGGAAGAAAGAAATGGCAAATTGAAATGAGGAAGGATTAACTTAAGATCACTTTTAAGTGATTTAAAAGTGCCATAAATGAACTCAACATGTGCATTAATGAAGGCGCATAATATGGTGGAATACATACATGAGCAGTGAAAATCATCGTTTGTGCATGTGGTAAACTTGACAAACCAACAAGTGCACAAGTAGTGATTTTTACCGCTTGTTCATTTTTTGCAGAGGGAGCAAAGTGTAGGAGCACTGATTTTCAGTGCTCTGACACTTGGAGTTGGAAAATTAACTAAGGCACATGTAGGAGCGCTGATTTTCAGTGCTCCAACATGTTTGACAATTTTACTAACTCTCAAGTGTTGAGAGTTCATGAAGATGGTCATTTCGAAGCTCTTCCAAAGACGGACAGGGGGAAAACACTCAAACGGACTGTTTGAGATTTTGGACCGCGCATCAAGGTGAATTGAAATTTGCCTCATTTTGTGTGTTTGAATATCATGAATGTATGAAACAAAAAAGTTTCGTAGGGGGGTTATCCATGACTCAAGCGCTACTAGATTTCAATATAACAACCAATTCTAGCTAGGGATCTTCCTTCTATCATTCTCAGAAACGACTAAAGGGAGAAGAACTCCAGAATTCAAGTGCCTTTATCCATCCATTGGGCATAGAGTCAGGCAACGACAACACAAATACTAAAAACAAAAAGACACAAGGACTAAAATAAAAATATTTACATTTGAACGCATGTCACCTTACTGTGTAAAGTGTTTGAGATGTTGCCCGCTGTGAGGAATGGCAAATGGCATTACATCCTCGTATGCCAACAAGAAACTATTTTCACCATGTAGTTGATGAACTTTGAAAGGTCCTATCCACAGTGAATCAAACTTCTCGTGCATACCCTTTGGTTCTCTTCGCTTGTCCCATAGGAGAACAAGATCACCAATTTGAAAATCTCGAGACTTGGCCTTCTTGTCGAAAAGCTTCTTTACTTGGTCCTAATGCTTTGTGATGCGATTAGCCACTTGAACTCGAATCTCTTCCAATTCAGAGAGATACTTTATATGCTTATCGACAGAGTTATCAAAAGTCTCATCCTCAATGGCCTTAGCCAATTTGAAGGATAGAAGTTCCAAGGTTATGGGAATTTCTACATTCAACCCATACAGGAGTTGGAAAGGAGACTTACCAATTACCCGCTTTGGAGTTATTCTATCTGCCCACAAAGCGTCATACAAGGCTTTGTGCCACAAACATTGATTCTCGTCCACGAGCTTGTAGATTATAGTCACCAAATTTTTGTTGCTTGATTCAGCCTGACCATTACCTTGTGGGTAATAGTCAGATGAATGAGACAAAGTTATGCCATGTTCAAAATAGAACTTAGTGATCTCACTTGACAAGAAGGCAGAAGCATTGTCAGCAATAATTTTGTTTGACACACCAAACATGGAAATGATGTTTTCTTTTAAGAAACTACATACCACTTTAGAGGTGGCATGCTTAGCTAGAATTGCTTCCACCCACTTGGTGAAGAGTGTAGACTAGTAGTACTTTGCTCTCAGGATCTTATGAGTGGTAACCAGTGCTAAAAAGTGTCCACATGCTAAGGTACGATACGACTTCAGCAATCTTTCTTGTTGTTCTTCATCAACACATCGCAAGAAAGTTCCATCCAATGCACGTTTGTACAAACCATTGTCCCATAGGACAAAGTTTGTTGACTTTAGTTTGATGTTCCTTTTATCTTTTGGAGTCAAATGATCAGTACATTCTCCATAAGTGAGAAAATGGGAAATGTTGGAATACCACTCATTAGTTGTATTGACGAACAACACCATTGGAAGTTCAATTGGATCTAACTCTTCAGTCTCTGAAACTTCTTCATCAGGATTCTTATCAGCGATGAGCTGACACAGTCCTTGTCCACATATCAACTTGGTAGGCTTTATTTCCATGTCATATTCTTCAATCTTGGCAATATAATTCCCTCTTTTCGTTCCAAACTCCTATTGTGTTAAGATGGACTTAATGATTGAATCTGGAACTAGGACTTTGACGTGGCTATTAAGAATGTAGAACTAGAAATTTTTAACAGCTTCGACCACAAAAAAAGCATGTTTTTCCATCTGGGAATATTTCAATTCATAATTCTTTAGAGGGAAGCTCATGAATACAATCGGAGATTCAAAACCATCACTGTTTTCTTGCACCCGAATCACCAAAAGTGTATGCTCAAAAGAATAACTATACATGATGAATTCTTTGGTGTAGTTTGGGTAGACTAACACTGGTGCATGAGCAATGGCCTCCTTGATATCATCGAACGCAGCTTTTCCTTCTATTATCCAATGAAAATTGGTATTACCTTTCATCATATTAACAATACAATGAGTCTTTTCTGCAAAGTCTAGAAGGAAACTTCGTAGAAAGTTTACTTTTCCAAAGAAGGAATGGACAACTTTCTTGCTTGATGGTAGAGTGAGTGATTTGAAAATTTTAACTCTTCTTGAGTCAATCTTGATTCCTTCTGTAGACACCACGTGACCAACAAGTTTACCTTCTATAACCCCAAAAACTAACTTTTTGAGGTTCAAGGAAATACCATGTTGTCAACATCTCTCCAAGATTTTCCTTAGATGGTAAAAATGTTCATGATGCTTTTTAGAAAAAACCGTAAGATCATCAAGATACACCACAATGAACTTACCCATCACATCACGAAAAGCCAAGTCCATAGCTCGTTGAAACGTGGCACCAGCATTGATCAGGCCAAAAGGAATTTTGTGATATGCAAAGGTACCCCATGGCGTTGTAAAATATGTCTTGTGTTGATCACTTGAATTGACTTCAATATGGTTGTAACCGGAAAAACCATCCAACATTGAGAGTATTTTAGATTCGGTCACATTTTGAAGAACTTGGCCCATCACTGGAAGAGGATAATTATCCTTGAGTGACAGTTGGTTCAGATTTTTGAAATCCACACAAATACGGATCTCACCATTTTTCTTACGAATGGGAACAATATTTGCTATCCATGTTGAATGACGGATAGGGAATATTATTCGGACGTTCCACATTTTTTGAACTTCCACAAGGATTGTTCCAAAAATCTTTTGGTTGTATTGCCTTTGCTTTTGTTTATAAGGAAATGCTCCAACCTTAAGGGGAATGTTGTGTTGCACCTCCTTTGGCCGAAAGGATTTCAGATCTTCATATGAATATGCTAGGGCATCCATATATTCTTGTAACAACTTAGCAAACTACTTCCTCTCTTCGACCGTGCAACACTTACCAAGGTTTACCATCTTACGATATGCTTCAGTTCCTAAGTTGATATGTTCAACCTCATTAGACAAATCAGAGTTTGTGAGTTTTTTCTTGACGTAGTGATCATGTTTATCAAAAAGTTTCTCTAGAGATACCAACCCCTTGGGAATTTTATTCCCTTTGAGCTGCAAGAACTCATAACTGAATCCATATCAGACAGATTCTCAATGTGGAGAATCACTTCCTTCAAAGTACAATTCATCAAAATTTTCTGCCTTCTCCAAAAAGGCAACAATTTGAATATCGTCATTGAAAATCTGCTAGTTCTCTGAATTATTAGGAACACGCGGGCAAAAAACCAACTCGATGGTATAGGTGGAACCTTGAAAGTCTGTATGTGGTATCAAGAGCATGGCCGAAACTACTAAGGAATTAGCTCTGTCATTATATTTCCTTGGAACTACAAATATATCAAAAGCCTCAAACTCCTCAATGCAATCCAAAACAAGATTGCGATAATGCCTAAGTGTCATTTTTTTTGGGTACAAATTCCTTACCTGACATACTATCAACTTGGCATCACCTTGAGCATGAAGATTTTTGAAACCTTTCTTTTGTGCAACTTGCATTCCTAATAACAAAGCTTCATATTCGGCAGTGTTATTAGTGTTGTCAAATTGTAATTTGAAAGAGAAAGGGAAAAAAAATCCTATAGGGGAAATGAAAACCATTCCCACTCCAGAACCGGTGGAAGAGCAACTGCCATCAAACTTGAGTAACCAAATGTTGTTTGGGTCACCAAGACTGATAGTATTAAAATCTATAGCTTCATCATTTAATGAAGCTTCATGATCTGAGATAGACAAATCATTTGATGATGGCTCATTTGTTATTGAGGAAGAATCATCACTCTCCAACTCATGTCTTGTTTAAGATTCACCAACCTCTTCTGTTTGTAGATAATACGTTCCAACACCCAAAGACTCAAACAAAATTTGAGCCCTTGGATCATTGGATTGTGTCACTGAAAATTTTGACTTCCTTTCAGGAATCAATTTTTTCATCACGCCTTTCACAGGTATACTGGCTTCAAACATGTCCATGTTCAGTTCACCTATAACATCTTTACATAAATTGCATCCAAGGAGGATTCCATAAGATGCTAGCACATAAGCTACTAGAACTGTCATCTTTATTTTCTTTTCTGGATACGTAGCGAATGTGTACTGTGCATCTTTGATCTAACCGATCAAAGGTACTTGTTTGTTCTCCATGGAGAAACAACGGCTAAATGTTTTGGTCAGATTCAAACCTAAGGTAGTAGCTACCTTGGCTGGCATCACATTGTCTGATGTGTCAGAATCTATAACACAATTTCTTAATTTAAAGCCATTGACAAGTAAAGAAACAAAGAACGGATCAATACACCCAAATGCAATTGGAGGGGTAGAAACAAGGTTATTTTGTGGTGTCTGGGGCTTTGGAGCAGCAAGAACATCAAGAGGTGGGTCCTAATTTGGGGTAATTCCTTTATCTTTCACGAACTTGACGAGCCTGTCAAATTGGTTGGGATTGGCTTTGAGATACTCAGCCTCAAACATTTGGACCTTGGTTTTCTTAGCATGGTCAATAATGTTGAAAGCCTGGAAATAATTTTGTAAAGTCAATATGGTAACTTCACTGATAGGTTTAATAAAAGCTACATTGGTCTTCAGAACTGGGAGATTGGCTTTGGGAATAGCAGGAACTGACGGAGGGAGACGGGGAGCACTTGTTGGTTTGTTGCCTTCTTTGGTTTCCAAGGGAGAGGAGACCCTCTTTTGGAAATAGTAACTGGTAGCTTCTTTTTTGCTGGTGGAATAGCAGCTTGAGCTTGATCAAGCTAATTTTATTGTTGTTGCATAAAAAAAATGTATGTGTCCATCACTAGGTCCTCCTCATCAGTTTCATTCACCATTTGCAAGTAGCCAATGTTTGAGTCACTAGCTAATTCCATTTCTTTGTCTTGAAAGAGATCAACACTTTCTTCCACAAGATAATTTGGTTGTGCATATTCATCTTGTTCAACCTCATAGTATCCTACTGCAGTATTATTAGGTGTAACTTCCAAAGTGATTCTTCCTTGAGGTGTTGGTAGGCGATTCTGATTTTTGTTTCCAACATAGTTGGGAAAATTCCTCCTTGGGACGTCCTTGTAGGTATTGTTGTTGGAAACTTGCTTTTTCAAAGCCAAGATTTTGTTTGCAAGCCTTTGGACCATGGGATCAGTGAAGTTGGAACTGGCATTAGGAGCATTGGCATTAGATGTTGAAGATCCTGATGCTTGCATCCTTTTGTTGGTGTTGGTGTTCATCCTTATTTCTCCAAAAACTATCATGTCATCTTTGAGACTAGTAGCTAATTGTTGAGTCACTTCAACATTGGCAAGATCTTCCCTACACAAGAAAAAACTTACTTTGGGGAGCTGCGTGTTGATGAAGAAGCACTTCAAATTATGATCAGTTGGTCTTGCATCGTTTGGTATCTGCATCACCAACTTGTTGAACTTAGCCACGAACTCATGCATGGGTTCATGGGCCTCTTTCCGCATGGTTGTCAGCTGTGCCAACAAGGTGTGTGCATCTTCAGCAAGTTTGAATCTTTCTTCAAACTCGGTGTGATGAGTGGCTCAATTGGGGACCGAAGCAGTTGGAAGAGTATAGAACCATTCGATAACAACCCCTTGGAGAGATTCGATGAACAATCTTACAGAAGTGTCTTCATGCTCTATGCTGAGAACACCACAAATGATGTAGAAGGTAGAAATGTTTTCATCGGGATGTTGTTTGTCGTCGCCTAGAAAATTCGAAAGAAGCTTTCTCAAAACACATGGAAGTTCATGAAGAGGTGCAGCCAAATGCAAGGGACCGAACACATTTCCCCACGGTCTCAGAGGTGGTGCGGCCATGACTTGTTGCACAAAAAGTACTTGAACTGGATGCTTGTCATAAACAAAGAATTCACTTGAAAGAGGATACCTTAGCCTTCTTGGAGGATAACTTGTTGTGCACTTCAATAGTGACCTTACTCGTGGAGGAGTAGGTGGAGAATTATGTTGCAACAAGTCTTCAAAAAGTGGATTTGCTACTCCTTGAGCCCTCAGTCCTCGCATATACCTTTTATCCACCAGAATGTAGATCTAAACAAGATAGACATCAAAAATAGCAATATACAAGATCACAATAAGATACTAGAAAGCTTATTCACTTCAATCGAAAGTGTGAGGCTTGGATTGCATGATTCTTTCCCTGGTGGAGTCACCAAAAACCTGTTGGGTGAAAATTATGTAATCCCTTTTCAATAGATTACAAAGCCTTGATTTCAACCACAACTGTGTGAGATGTAATCTCTCATCTCAGAAAGGGGAGGCACCTTTCTTATTGCTTACTGAAACTAAAGTAAAACTAATTAATTATTCACAAAATGTACACTACAATTATGAGATGGGGGTGTGTCACATTCATACTTCTCTCTTTTTTCAAAAAATATGTTTTACAATGCTTCATAGTTGGTAGTTCTGATTCGATACAACTTTAAACTAAAAACAAAGCAGTAATTCCAATATCTCTATCTTGTCAAAGAAAAGCTTGGAGATACTAGCATGATAATAATAAACAATAAAATAAGAAAGAAAAGCTCATGAAGGCACAAAGTCGTTCCATAGCTTTTCACGGATAGATCCTTATGAGATGTAACGATTGTCGTATTAGAAGCACAATTTCTTCTTAGATACAACAATTCCACGAACAACATGAACAATTACAAGCACAAAGTCTTGTAGATAATCCACCAATAGTTATCCAAACATAAACACAAATCCGAATAAATAGTGCCACACAAAGTTTACACATATTTATTCAAAGCCCTTAGATCACACACACTAATCACTGCCAATCTTAATCAAATCCAAAAGAAAATTGATCCAACACAAAGTTTGGTATGCAACTTTCTTCTTTATTGATCAAAATAGATACACAAAGATGAACACAAAGTTTCATGTATTTGCTTCTCAAAATGGGCAACACTTCGTTGCCAAAAGATAAAAGATAAATATTACAATAGAATTCCATCTTATTTATAAAAGAGAGGGAAGAGAAAATCTAGGAAATTAGATGAGCAAAATTAGGAAAGTTAGGTGAGCTAAATTAGGAAAATCTCACCTAACTTTGACTTAGTAAAAATGTTGTCCATCTTTTAGGGAAAACATCTATGTTTTTACATGTAATTACATTTGTTGAAAAGACATTTAAGATGTCGAAAACTATTTACAAAATGCATAAAGGAAAGCATAAAAAATATTCAACACTGGAGAAAAGAAGTCTTCATATTTCTTCTTGGTCTCGTGTATGAATGTATCATCTAGACCGACAGTGTAATCGACAAGGGTGTGAACTCTTGTGATTGACCTTCTGGCAGATGAATGAATCTTCTTGCACCTGTCAAGATGCATCTTGAGATTATCAAGAGAAGGCCAGATGTCACTGTATAAGAGTAAAATTTCACCCCTCACAATTTTGCGTACATTCCTGCATCTGCTTTAGTGTCCACTCCCTTAGCATCTTGAATAGGGTCACTTTAGCCCTTGTATTAGCCTTTTTCCCTCTCCAGATACTCCAAAACCGCTTTTCAGGAGCCACCCTTGCATGCCAACTTAGCATCAAACTTTGTGCTTTCTGATTCACGTTGTTTTGTAGCATGACATGTCCAGACACTAGCACGCCACACAGACGTCTGCATGCCACACTAGCGTCTTGTGATGTGTCAACGCTCAGACGACTGCTTCCGATCATGTTTTCCACTTGTCAGCTAAGTTTGTCGGTGGAAACGGCTTGAGATTCCCTGTAACCACCCAGGAAGCTTCTTCTCCCTCTTTAAAAGTCTTATTTTCACTTCATTTGCAACTTCTTCTACCTCTAGCTTCATTCTAGCATTAGCTTTGGCCTTCCTCTCTTGTCATCTCACATGCACAACTCCATATAGCTTGCCATAGTAGAACCTTCAAGTTCTCTTGGCACTACTCTTTGTAGCCCACTTGGCTCTTGCATCTATTTCCCTTGCTTCATGCTTGTGAGCATCTTGGGATTCCATATCCCCTACTATTTGCATACTTACTTGGTGATACAGGTTCTCCTCCTCGAGCGGTGTTTGCTTTTATCACACGCTTATTTGTGGTGTGGGTTCTACTCCTGAGTGGGTTTTGCTTTCACCACACACTTTGTTCATTTCTCTCTTTCTCTATCTTCTTGGTTGTCCGTGGAGGTGGGAACACCAAAACGCGGGTTTGATTGAGGCAAACCCCTATACAGCCCCAACATTTTCTCTAGATATCGCATGTGTGGGTTTTGAAGACATTCATTTGGTGGAGGCTTCATCACTCACGTGGTTGTAAGTATTTCTTTCCTTTCTTCTTGTCTTTATTAGTTCTACGTCACTCTATTTCAATTTTGTCACTTTCTTGTATTTTAAGATTTCTTAGCAATTCGAGTAAAAGTAGTCACTTTAGCCATTTAATGAGACATTCTCGCTTTCTGGTCCATACGAGATGTCAGCGCACCTCTGAGACACTAGTGTGCCGCGATGTCATCTATATTCTGCGCTGACGTCCTTTGGTTAAGAGCTTGTCAGTCTGTCCAGAAAATCTATGTGACGTGCTCTTTCGGATTTTGAAACTCTCACTATTGTTCCATTGAGGTAGATAAGGGAAGTTCACCCCATGAGGCTCTCTAAATGAAGATAACTCGTGAGTGGCGAATCCCCCTATTCTACATTTTGGTGAACCCGATGTGAAGAACAGTGTTCTTTGAAAACCTAGGAATTAGTTACCCCTACTTCGTGGGGTCATAACTTTGACTCATTGCTTGGAATTAAGAACTGACGCAAGTTCTGACCTCAAATTCTACTCCGAAGACCTCTAAGAATGCAAATTAGTAGGACATAGAAAATATCAAAAAAAATGTAATGGATTTAATATCTTCTTTTATTAATTCATTATCTAATTTTACTCAGACTATTAATGATGTTCCATTTAGTGCATGTGATGGTGACTTGTCTTTGCCTATGTCACTTGATATCTTTGATCTTTCTCACAGAAGCCCTCTTGCTTTGGAGGATATTTTGTTGCAAGAAGATGAAATCATTGATACTTTCCTTAATGTTACTCTACCTTCTCTTCATTCCAATGCACTCTCTTCTAGAGATGATGCATTTGTTAATGACAAATCTACTCTTCATTCCAATGCACTCTCTTCTAGAGATGATGTGTTTGTGAATGATGAATCGCATCCTTGTTCTGATGCACTCTCTTCTAGAGATCATGCATTAGCCCATGATGAACCTTCTTCCACATCTGATTCTCCCTAGATCAATGTTGAGAATGTTCCTTCAAATAAGTATTCCACATTTGATCTTGTTTGGATTGATGTTGAGAATATGTATTGAAATAATTGTTCTACTAGTTGTGATGATTAAGTAAATGTGATCTATGTCTCTACTTCACCTCAAAGGCGAAGAGATTAGTCATTTATGTGACTCCAGCTAGTCCCTCTCCTAAAAGGGTTTGTTTTATTGATGGTTTTCTATTTGATAGTAACTCACCTAATCTTTCTAAGGATCCCTCTTATAGACTAGTAGCCCATACTTATGAGAATAGAACGAATAAACAATAAAGTTTTCCTTTAGTTCCTAAACCTATGACTAAAGCACCTAGTGATTACGATCTTGTCGAGCAACCTCGAGTTACTCCAAATAAGATATCATTGTGGGACTTGCTTCAGTCTAATCAAGGTATGCTTCAGGAAGCCTTGTAAAAGATCCTCTTGCCTTCTTCCGCTAGGCTGGCAGATGCCGATGCATTGATAGCTTATATTCATGCGGATTTGTCGAATATTACATTTTGTCTGCAAGAGCTCCCGCCTCCGAAAGTACAAAAGCAAGTGGATCCTTTCATTATTATAGCTAATATTAATAAGATTGGCATTAGACGTACTCTTGTTGATGCTAGTTCAGCACTCAATGTATGTAGCATTGATCTATTGCCTAAGATTAATATTGACTCATCTTCTATTAATGCTTCTTCTATTGTTATTCGTGGGTTTGATAATGTTGTGCGAAAAGCTCTAGGTACAATAATATTACCTTTGTGGCTTGGACCCGTTACCGTACCTACCCTTGTATATGCCATGGCAGAAAATTTACCTTATAACCTTCTTCTTGGTAGACCATGGATCCATGCTATGGGTGCAGTCCCATCTACCTTACATAAATCTATTAAGTTCATTGCTAACAATAAAGTAGTCACAGTCAAGGCTGACCCTAATGCTATGCACTTATGTGAGATGGAAACTGTTGGTTGAACTTCAATTGTGCCTACTCTTATTCCTTCAGTGTCTTCTAGTGTGTTGATGTTTACTCCAGCAATACCTACTACAAAGGATACTCTTGAGATAAATGTCCCTGAAGAAGATCCTTCTGAAGCAAGGAGTCCTGAGTGTGCTCCTTTGACCTCTTCTCAAAGGAATGCATGTCTTGGTGATGATTGGGGTTCCTTAGACTTTATAGATTCCTTCATTTAGGAATATAAAGTCAACCCGATCCACTTAGACCTTCTGATAACATCATCTACACCTACTATCAACGATGGTCATTCTTTTGCATCGTAGGAAAATGTAGATGCAAGTTGCAATGTTCTCAGTATTGATCCTCCTTCTGAGGAAGAGGATTACACTTTTGCTAAAGAAGACAGTATTGGAATTCCTCTTAATAAGAATGATGGCGATCCCATAGAGGAGTGTGATCCCCATTGATGGGACAATACTCTTTATGAGGATCCTCCTTTTTAAGATCTGCAAACACGTTATGGCCCCGACTTTAAGCTTGTTTCTAGTTATGGCTATGAGCGTAAAGGTTGTGGGCATAATGAACAAGGCATTCAAGTCCCTATAGAATTTAAACACCGTAAGCATAATTTGGGACTTGGATGCTCGAAAGAATGATCTAAACGGAAGCCATGGATGAGTGACAAGAATTCTTCTCGAGCTCATTCTGTTGAAAATATTATTTCTTCATTGTCTTCTATCTTTGTACCTTCTTCTTCCTGTGAGAAGTCAAACCTTTCTCCACAAGAGAAAGGGTTGCTTCCTACTCTTCATCCTTTATCTGAGCAAGAGCGTATTTTGTTGCGGCTTCTAAAAGCCTACTTAATCACTCTTCCTTCTCCTACACGTAATAAAATTCATAAACATGATGAAGGAGAACATCCTTTATGTGCATAGCTTCGAGTGCTTGGGCATACTAGTGAATGTAAGGCATTAAAGGATAAAATACAACTTCATGATTTAGGTGCCATCAAACTCCCATTTGATTGATGCACCTGCCTTTGCTTTGCATGACAACTAATATCGAGGTTTACCTTTATCCTTCATGTTCGAAGTATTTTGTATGGTTCTCCTCCCCTATATGCTGGGGGCAGTGATAACTTGTTTTGGAGATGTGTGTCCTACTTAAGGACCCCCTCTCTTCTTTATGCCTTTCGAAAGAAGCGTCCCTTGAGTGGAACCCTCTCTTCCTTTTGAAGGGTTCCCAAGGGACCCCCTTTGAAAGCTTTCCTCGAATGAATTCTATAGCATCTAGCTTGGGGACAGCCTAACTAGACTTCTCTTCTCAAACAACGTGTCCCTTGAGTGGACCCCTCTTCTTTTGAAGGGTTCCCGAGGGACCCCTTTGAAAGCCTTCCAATCTATTAACAGTCTGTGTGATTGTCTGCTTACTTTCCTATGTGGCCGCTTTCTGACTCTACGGAGTCTGCCTTCCTTTGGTTTCCTCCATGTGAGAGATCTTGGGGGATACCTCTCTATAGGACCGAGAACCTGTAGAGCTCCTTTACATTGGGTGATACGGGTTTTCCTCCTTGAGCAGGGATTGTTTTATCACCTATGTTTGGTGATACAGGTTTTCCTCCTTGAGCGGGGATTGTTTTTATCACCTATCTTTGGTGATACCGGTTTTTCTCCTTGAGCGGGGATTGCTTTTATCACCTATCTTTGGTGATAGGGGTTTTCCTCCTTGAGCGGGGGTTGCTTTTATCACCTATCTTTGGTGATATAGATTTTCCTCCTCGAGCAGGGATTGATTTTATCAATCCTACTTTGTCGTGCGGGTTCTACTCTTGAGCGGGTTTTTCTTTCACCACACACTTTGTTCATTTCTATCTTTCTCTTCTCAATTGTATATATCGAATCGAAGATCAACACCTTCTTCATCCTGAGTGTATATGCTCCTTCTCTCTTCATCTTAAAATTCTTCTATGTTATTATTTGGGGACGACACATAGTACTAAGACAACCTTCTACATTGAGGTCTCCTTTGCTGACTCGAATCCTTTAGTTTTTTGTGCTAACATTGTTGTCTGGTGCAGGTTTTTCTTTTCTAATGCATTTGTTTTGCAAGTCTTTAGCCTGGGCGTATGCTTCTATGGTCTGAAGAGTTGTTTGCTTCCTCTACAGTATCCTTTTGGCATATGATGTTATTTATGTTTAGTAGACTTCCTTTAGCGTGCATATTAATGTAGATTCATATGCCCACTAAAGTGGGGGAAAAATGTATAAGAGTAAAATTGCACCCCTTGCAATTTTGTGTGCATTCGTGCATCCGCTTTAGTGTCCACTCCCTTACCATCTTGAGTAGGGTCACTTTAGCCCTTGCATCATCCTTTTTACCTCTTAGGATGCTCCAATGCCCCTTTTCAGTAGCCACTCTTGCATCTCAGCTTAGCATCAGACTTTGCACCTTTCCAGTTCACGTTGTTTTGTAGTGTGGCGTGTCCAAACACTAGCGCGTCGAGTAGACGTCCGCATGCTGTGTTAGCATCCTGCAATGTGTCAACGCTCAGATGACCGTTTCTGAGCATGTTTTCCATTTGTCATCTAAGTTTTTCAATGGAAACAGCTCAGGATTCCCTGTAACCACCTAGGAAGCTTCTTCTCCCTCTTTAAAAGTCCTCTTTTCACTTCATTTGCAACTTCTTCTACCTCTAGCTTCATTCTAACATTAGCTTTGACATTCCTCTCTTGTCATCTCACATGCACAACTCCATATAGCTTTCCATAGTAGAACCTTCAAGTTCTCTTGGCATTACTCTTTGTAGCCCACTTGGCTCTCACATCTATTTCCCTTGCTTCATGCTTGTGAGCATCTTGGGATTCCATATCCCCTACTATTTGCATACTTACTTGGTGATATGGGTTCTCCTCGAACAGGGTTTGTTTTTATCACCTCTTTTGTGATACGGGTTCTCCTCCTCGAGCAGGGTTTGCTTTTATCACACGCTTATTTGTGGTGTGGGTTCTACTGCCGAGCGGGTTTTTCTTTCACCCCACGCTTTGTTCATTTCTCTCTTTCTCTATCTTATTGGTTGTCTGTGGAGGTGGGAACACCAAAACAGGGGTTTGACTGAGGCAAACCCCTATACAAGCCCAATATTTTCTCTAGATATCGCACGTGCGGGTTTTGAAGACATTCATTTGGTGGAGGCTTCATCACTCACGTGGTTGTAAGTATTTCTTTCCTTTCTTCTTCTTGTATTTATTAGTTCTACTTCACTTTATTTCAATTATGGCACTTTCCTACATTTAAATATTTTTTAGCAATTCGAGTAAAAGTAGTCACTTTAGCCATTTTCTAAGACATTCTCGCTTTCTGGTCCATACGAGATGCCAGCGTGCCTCTAAGACGCCAGCACGCCACGCTATCGTCCAAATTTTGCGCTGACGTCCTTTGGCTAAGAGTTTGTCAGTCTGTCTAGAAAATCTCTGTGACCTGCTCTTTCAGATTCTGAAACTCTCACTAGTGTTCGATTGAGGTAGATTAGGGCAGTTCACCTCATGAGGCTCTCTAAACAAAGAGAACTCGTGAGTAGCGAATCCTCCTATTCTACAGTCACAAATCACATGCATGGAGGTCTTTGAAAAGTTTTCATCCTCAACTTGCTTCATGACAACTTCTCTATAGATCTTGGAAAGTTCATTGGCCGAGAGGAAAATATTGTCTTCATCAAGGAGCTTACCCGGTAACTCCTTAATTCCAGTCTCTAGGATAACACAATGTCCTTCGACATCTTCTTGCACTTGGTGGACATCTTCAATAAGAGACTTGATCACTTGGATGTGGTGCTTGAGTGATTCTCTTACCTCCACATATTTCTCCTTGTCAGGAATTACCCCAACTTCCACCAACTTACTAAGCTTTTCCTCCTTCATTTGTGACCAAAATGATAGGCATTTTTCCATTTCTTTTTGCTCTTGGGAAAGAATACATTCTTCTTTATCAAGCTCTGATTTGAGCTTGGCTATTTGAGTGGCCTTCTCATCCACCACAACTATGACTTGAGAACCATGTTTTATTATTTCATCAATGAAATCATACAACACTTTACCTTTAGAGGCAAACTTCTCCGCATTTTTCACTGTTGTGTCCTCAAGGCTTACCATAGCCAAAGGTTGCACATTTCCTGAAGAGCCCACAAGTCTTCTCAAAACAATTGCATAATGCTCGGTCTTGTCCTTGTACATGTTTTGAGCTTGTTCCATTTTTTCAAGCCTTTTATCCAACGCATCCTAGACTACTTGTGCATCTGCCTTAGCACTTTCATTTGTCACTTTGTCGAGTTGGACTCTCGTGACAATGTAGTCATCCATGTTTACATTCCTTCCTCTTGCAAGGGTAGACCAATTTCTACAAACTTATGACCATTCTTGTCAATGTGAAGTCTTTAATGCACTTTGGCCTTTTTCTTCCCCTTGGCTTTTGGAGGGGCTATCTCTTCAAGATCGAGATCTTCTGGAGAGATTATTTGTTTCTTTCACTTCGATACTTGAGATACCAACCAAGGGGGAAGAGAAGAAGTATACGCTTCTTGACTCGTCATCAACTCTTGCATTGCAGTCACTTCTATAGAAATGCTTGGTATGGTAACAATCGGGGTAGTATCTATCATGCTTGCTCCAGTAGACTTCATACCAAGTTGATTTTGCAAAGACTCATTCATAAATCTGTCAAATTTAGCTTCACAAGTAATGTCAGAAGACAGTGATGACAAACTTGGGATGGATGAGGGAGAACTTGACAAGATATCAACAATTTGTAGATTTGAAACTGTAGGAGTGGCAAGGACGATTGATGTAGGGAGAGGATGAGAAACGTCCACTACATGCATGGTAGATGTGGGAGGTGGTGATGTAGGAAGAGGAGGTGTAGGAGTGTTAGGATTGGGAGGTGCATGAGGAACATTTGAAGTTGTGGGCGATGACGTTCGGGGAAGATCTTCAACAATGTTCTCATGAGGAGATAATTGTCGTTCATCATCATGCCCAAGTTCCTCCTCATTGCCTTATTTTTCTCCATCTTTTTCCAGATTCCTCTCCTTTTGCAGACTCTTCTTTTGATGCAAATTCTTCTTCTAAAAATTCTTCGCTTTTGTTTCCTTCTTCTTTGGAAGTTTGTTCCTTAGAAGCAACCTCTTTTTCTTCTGCATGTGTAGGTTAAGACTTTGTTGCCTCTTGTTCTTCAACAGCTTGTGCAACTTTCTTGCCAATAGTGAACTTGATTCTAGCACCTCTTCGAGAAGAAGAGGGAATAGCCGCTTGTTTGTTCTTTGAGTGGAGTTTTGGTTGTTGGCTGGTATCTACTCCTAGTACTTCTCCTTCTGATTCGGTCTTGAAAGATTTCATTTGGAAACCGTCTTTATGCAACCATTTTGTTGTGTTGTGCAAGATGGGAGCAAGCCTTTCCCTGATAGAGATACTTTCCTTTTTTGACCATTGAATCGGAGGTAAGGGCCTCTTCGCAATCTCGTCTTCTTCATAGGCATAGTTTAGGATGTCGCCAAGATCTTGGAAATCCTCTGATAGATCAGCCACACCCAGCTCTCTGATTTTCTCTACTATTAAGCTACAAAATTCCATCTTGTGGATGTCTTCTCCATCCCTACAATCAGCCCATATGTCTTCAAAATGATAGACATGCATGTGATCCTTTTTCAATTTGCTCTTCACATCATCAAAATAAAATCTATATTTGTATGTCATGATAGTTACGATCTGCATCTCTGCATAGACTAATTTTTCCTTTTGTACACTGTGAACAGTATACCTCCCAATTGTCAGTGGGAACTTGACACCTGGTTTGTGAATTCTCATCCGTTCCTTGTGAACGAATATCAACTATCTACATAGTTCCATGAGTATCCATTTATCTGAGGGATATCTAGGCAACATGTAAGGGTACCCAGTATAGCAACCTACCCTCATATAAGTGAAAGACAGAAATTGCAAAAAGATACAACCAACCTTACTCACCACTTTGTATGCCTCATCTGACACCCTCTTCTTTCGAGAGTTGGATCAAAACTGAACAACAAAGGTGCAAAGAAGGCATCTGTAATCCTCTTGAAATGATGAAGACTTTATTTCGTTTTGAACTTATAAAAATATTCATATATAGGTACAGAATGTCGGTTTCCCTTTGTGGATAACCCTAGGAATTGCCTCATCACAACAGCAACACACACCAAATAAGAAGTCATGTAGAACTTGAGAGTGGTTGGCACATTAATCAATTTCTCATGAATTTCATCACTGATTTGGGTTCCCCAATCAATATGAGCTTTCTTTCTCCTCATGATCTGAATGTATTCATACATCCATTCCTACAAATGAGATGACTCAGGCAATCCTTTAACCCTACTCAGGAGAGTAATCATGTCCCTGACATCCTCTTTGAAGTCACTTCGAGGAAGCCCCATTTGGCCATCTTGAGATAGTGGGCCTAGGTATTTTCAACCATTAGTTGTTAACCAAATTTTTAGCCTTAATTGGATCTGCATCATACACTTCTTGTGCCTGTTGCATTGAAATATTTGTGTATTGTTCCATGTGTGGAACTCTAAAAACAATGTTAAAGAATTCAGGGTCTAATCTCATCATGACTTGTCTCGAGGAGTCTATTACACTTCTGCTCTCTTGCATGTAGTGGGATGCAACCTGGAGAACGAACTCTATATTATGAGCAAATGTCGGGAATGTGGACACCAGATGCAAGTTGCTATGGACAATGGCTCTCAAGTTGTCTTCCAAGGGCTTTTGTTTAGTTCTTTTTACAAAGTCTTCAAGGTCCTAATGACCAACTTCAGTGTCCTTTATTTCGTCCACCTTCGAGATCACCACTGTAGGCGGAAAGACACCTTGGTATTTATATTTCATTTTTCCCTCTTTCTTAGAAGACAATGGAGACTTCTTTGCTGTCATCTAGAAGAATTAGGATCAAAAGATATCATCTTTGGGATCACTTGACGAGATCTAGAGAGAAACTACAAGGATGGTGAATCAATAGATGTTAGGTGAAACTATAGCATTGGGATGCATGAGGCAAGCAAGCAATGAGAAGCAAGTGCAAACGAGCAATTTGGCACAAAAAACGGAGCATGGGCAAAGAAACGAGGTTTAGAGTGCAAGCAGAGTGATTTTAGAGCGCTAATGGAAAAAACTATCATTTGTGTAGGAGTGCTGAAAATCAGCGCTCCTACACTTGAGATGATGACTTTACATGTAGGGGCATTGAAAACTAGAGCTCCTACATGTTTTCTACCTTTGATGTGTCAAAAGTGTTAAGGCACTGAAAATTAGCGCCTTGACATGTCTTCTCACTTGGAAAACGTTGAAGTGTAAGGGCAGGCAAAAATAGCACCTCTGCATTTTGAAAGAAAGTGCACTATCATGCTTGAGCGTTGAATTTTCTCACTCAAGCATATCCTTCTTTGTTGCGAAATCACATTCAAGCGGGCAAAAACACCGCTTTTGCATCTTGAGGACTAGGCACTTCATGTAAGTGATGATTTTCACCGCTCCTACATGGAGTTGTGAAAATACTTTAAGTGAAATGGCTGTAAGTTTCACCGCTATGACATTTTGGTGTGAAAAAGACTTGGAGTTTGGGCGGTGATAATCACCACTTGAACACCAAGAGTGATGATCTTCATTAGAAAAAAATTGAAGACTTCATCATGTTGAAAGAAACAATTTTTTTGCTTGTAGAATTGGAGCTTAGATGAAGATTCGAAGGTCAAGAGACAAGAACAGGGAATGGCAAAGTGAAACAAAAACTAGGGCACGAAAAAGGGGAAAGCTAGAAAAACAAGGCGCAACCTTACAAAAGGAAAACAAATCGAAACATAAAGAGATCTAACCCTAAACAAAGAAAAAATGTGAATGGCAACAAGTGAAAAAGAATTTATAGAGCTTCATAAAAGTAAATAGAGAGAAATACCGACGAAGGGGAAGAAACGATGAAGTACCTGTGAGAAAACGCAAATGTTGAAAACCCTAGCTCGAGAAATCACGAAAAAATATTTTGTTGCGACCTTGTTTGGAGTTGGAGAAAGACAAGCTCAATGAGGAAGAAAAAAATGGCAAATTGAAACAAGGAAGGATTAACTTAAGATCAATTTTAAGTGATTTAAAAGTGTCATAAATGAACTCAACATGTGCATTAATGAAGGCGCGTAATATGGAAAAATATATGCACGAGCAATGAAAAACACCACTTGCACATGTGGTAAACTTGACAAACCAACAAGTGCACAAGTGGTGATTTTTACCACGTGTTCATTTTTGGGAGAGGGAGCAAAGTGTAGGAGCGCTAATTTTCAGTGCTCTGACACTTGGAGTTGGAAAATTTACTAAGGCACATGTAGGAGCACTGATTTTCATTGCTCCAACATGTTTGACAATTTTACTAACTCTCAAGGGTTGAGAGTTCACAAAGATGCTCATTTTGAAACTCTTTGAAAGACGAACGGGGGGGAAACACTCAAACAGAGTATTTGAGATTTTGGACCGTGCATCGAGGTAAATTGAAATTCACCTTGTTTTGTGTGCTTGAATATCATGAATTTATGAAATGAACAAGTTTCATGGGGGGTTATCCGTAAATCAAGCATTGCTAGATTCCATGATAACAAACTTAAAACCTCCAAGGTGAGTCAATCAAAGCAAGATCTAATCCTTTTAAGTCTTAGGAATAAATTGGAAAAGATTTGGAACGATTGACCTAATTAAACAAAATGACATGATATGATGAATGCAATTTCCTAAAAGTAAACAGACTGAAACAGTGATTTGCAAGTGGATCTAGAGGGTGCAAACTGATGTGTACCTATCACCAAAATCTAAGCCTAAGTGTTATAGTAGGACTGGGCTTCCCTTGGGCGAATGGGTCCTTGATGAGGGGTCCTTAAATGGTTTTTGCAATCCTCTGGTGTTGGATCTAAGCTCTTGATTCCTGGTTGTAAACTTGTCGAAATGTCGCCAATAAATTCTATAATTGAGTTTCCATGGCTTGGCAACTTTGATGACAACAAATGCAACAATGCAAAATGTATCTTCAAACTCTCTTCAATCTTCTTTAGACTTGTAACCTACACATTCACAAAGAGGGAAGATGTTGTGCCATATACGGGTTTTCCTTAATCAAACCCTTTGTAAGTGTTTCCACTTCCATAATGGCAATGTCAATGATAAACCAATAATGGAAAGGAAGGAAATGATGAATGAACACAATGCTACAACTCGCCACCCTTTAATGGCTTCCTTAAAGGATTGAAGTCGTGCACATTACTTCAAGGATTTGGATCTTGCTTGATAGATTTGCTTGAATGCTTGAATGCTTTGGATGCTTTGGAGACCTACAAAAAGATGTTAGCCTTCACAAAACTATGGCATCATGAACACACATAAACCTTGACATGATATTGGATCTTGAATTGTTGTAATAATGCTTTGATATGCTACTCTTGATTTGGTTTTGACAATAGTATTTTCTCAATTGTGTGTCTTGCTAGTTGTTAGATTTCAAATGATAAAAAGCCTAGGTATTTATAGGTGTTTATCCAATTTCTCAAAATTTAGATTCCAAAATCCAACACTTCATATTTGAATTTTGGATGTTAAAATGCTGCTAACATATTTAAATTTGGGTCTTGGCTAAGAAGGGGGACCAAATCGCCCATGGGTGAATGGGTCTTGGCCCAAATTTCCAAGATACTCAAAGTCAAGGACAATTTAATGATTGAATACATTTGCTTAATACTTGTCCTCCTTTGGAAAACAGTAAAAATCGAGCTTTGGAATGCATAATTTGGAAATCAGAAGCTTAATTAAATCCAATAGATTAGGGGGACAAAACATAATATGAAATTGTTAAGGTATACAATTTTCTACACTACATAAACACCCTAGTTAATACCCAAAAAATTCCCTTTTGCATAAGAATCTTTTCCATCCATAGCAACAACTATATACACTCAAAGTCAAGGACAATTTAATGATTGAATGCATTTGCTTAATACTTGTCCTCCTTTGGAAAACAGTAAAAATCAGGCTTTGGAATGCATAATTTGGAAAATTAGAAGCTTAATTAAGTCCAATAAATTAGGTGGACAAAACATAATGTGAAATTGTTAAGGTATATAATTTTCTACACTACATAAACACCCTAGTTAATACCCAAAAAATTCCCTTTTGCATAAGAATCTTTTCCATCCATAGCAACAACTATATATAAGAACTTGCAATGGTCTTAGAGATGCACAAAAAGTTTATATTATTGACAAAACCATCAATTGTTGTATTAGAATGAATTGTAGTAGCAATACCTGCGATAGTATGCTCCTTAAGGGCATTTCATGAATCTGAAATATAACAATTCCAATTTAGTTTTGTATGCATCTAATAGATAGAATTATTGTCTTCTCTTCAGTTAGCAAAATATTTAGTGCAATGATTAAGTACAATTTGTTATATAGTGACCATAAATAAGGAGTATATGATAGCGCACAAAAGCTTGAGTTAGAACAACTTTACAATGGACCACTTGAGTTCTAATTCCCGATGTAAGGGCCCAACCAATCCCAACCATGTGGATAAGGAGTCTATCCACCCCCAAGCAAGAAAACATAACTAGTCTATCCATGAAACCAATTACAATGCCAAGCTTCAAGACATGAAGGGGGGAGAGTTTGAGTTTCTCTGAGATATTGTGGCTACCCTCACATGTAAACATTTGGTCACATATGCAAGATACCAACTAGAAAGAGGATAGTGGTGCATCCCATACTACATTGTAGGTTCATCCTCATTCATAATTCCTATCAAGGGTAAAGGTAGCAAGCCTCTCATATTGATTGCGTCCATTTAACAAAAAAATTGGAATGGTAAGCATACCCCACAAGATATTATTGGTTGCAAGTAAGATTCCTGCAAAACCATTGAACCATTTGAGTTGGTGGATCTATACATCTATTGACTTTATGCCACTAGTGAAGAATCGGTCTATCCTAGTATGAGGTAGCTCCTTGAATTTATCACCCATATGGCATAAGGTGAAAGCCAACTAACTTCTTCATATCATGGGTAGCCCTTGGCATTTGTCACCTTTGTGCTACTAGTGACAACCGACTAAAGCCTTGATACAAAAATTAGCTCCTGACATATGTTATCTACATTATACTGGTAACAACTCACTAAACAATCCTATATATAATAAGGATAGCTCTTGGCACCCTTCACCTTTGTGTTACTAGTGGAGGCTGACCAATCCTAAAGATACAATGGACAGCTCTTGGCATCTATCACATACACAAAACTAGTGACAATTGACTAAATTACTCTTGTATCATACTCAATTCAAACTTGTGACCATCTACTAGCCAAGTACCTTAAACGAAGTTTTCGTTTTTCCTCCACCTAGGGCTTGTCACTATGACCTCCAATTCCCAAGTGAGTGATGTACAACATAAGTGATACTTGGTAATCATTTAGGTTTGATTAAACTAGGGGTGAGTCAAATGAATTTCATTATCTTCCCAACAAGGCTTATTAAAACCTTAAATTTTAAAATGATGGTGATAATTCATAATGTTTCTTGTAATCAGAATTTGAAATTACAATCCACTATCCACATGGGAATGAATTCTCTAGCCTGTTCTAAAACTTTATAAAGCATGTTTATTCAAATACATTGGTCTCCCATCATTACAACACCAGGTAAATATTCTAGTTCTAATTCAGAGTAAGAATAACTGTGTTGGCGACTTCTCCCATGCAGAGCATCATCAGAAGCTAATACCCAGTTGCAAACCTAAAACCGAATGTATCAAAAATAGTGTCATAATTCCACTGCCTAAAAATCCATGTACATTGCGAAGATTTGGATTGCCCTGCAAAGTAGACATTAAATTATTATAATTTTCAATCATGTTGGTTTTCAATTATAGATCTAAAAATTATATTCCAGTAATAATACTTCTTACTCACCCCTTTGCTAATGTAAGTGTGGATTTAACTATAGGTAACCCACACCCTTAAAAATAGTAAATACTAAATACCACCTGAGAGAATACTAGCTCATGTTTCTAGGTTGGCTTAAAGAATGAGAGTTCCACCAAGAAGAATATGTGTATCAACAAGTCGGCCGGGAGGATATTGTGAGGGTCTAGAGTACCCTGAAGCACTTTAATTTAATGTCATCTTGAGCTGGTCGGTCTTTGATTTTTGAAGTGGAAGTTTCAGCATGTGTTGATAGGTCTGATCTATCTTGTGAGGAACTGACTGTTAGCCGTTCGTTTACAGCCTTGTTGCTGTTGTCTCTTGTTGTTGGGATGGTTCTTTCTGGGCTTTATTGTTTTATTCATTGTAAATGAGTTGGAGCCCTTTCAAAACTTTTTAACCCTTAACCATTGAACCTTTTGTTCCCATTATTTTCATGGAAAAAAATGCTCCTCGATACATAAAGATATAAATTTCAAGCTATATAATTTATAATAGTAAGAACTTACTTCAAACAAAGTTGGCAAAACTGTCTGAATTGTGAGGAGAGTTAGGCCAATTAAACCTGTAACTGCATGGGGACTGCAAGACAAATATATAATTAGTTCTCTACAACAGATAATGGGAAAGTTCAACTTAGTAAATAAATTAAAGAAAATCGATTACAAGGTGCAATAAGTACCTCTCAAGTATGGGCTTGTCTGAAGTCAGAAGGGAAGTGATTCCACCAGTGGCTCCAAGAGCAAAGAAAAAAAACATACCTGCTAGGAGCTTAGGATGTAAATCCTTTGCCTTGGCTTTAACTTCCTGTAAAATGAAAGTTTGTTTTCAATTACTTTCTACCGCCCTCAGAAACCAGTACAACTTGAGGATAGGTTAATTTTAGAACTTACCACATCATCTGATAGGCGGATTTGCCAACCCAAATAAGAGCCATAACCTCCCATAGCAAAGAGCACTACAGCCTGCACAACAACAAAGCAATTTTAAATAACTGGAGCTTCCAATGTCAATATTTAATTATACATCCTCTTTGAAACGAAAATCTCAGTGGTTGATGTGTTAACATCCTCCTCTCCAGCATTAACATAACTTGGAAGTACCAGTGGGTTTTATGGGTTCCCTTACCTTCGATTATTATCAAACCCATACTCAGATAAAGGTCTGTTGTATGTTGTATTGTTAAACAAAAACTACTTGATCAAAGAAACAGGACAATTTATGGGGATTGGACTTAGAACCACAATTTAGGAAATGTCAACATCCAATCTCTGTCCCAAACCTCGAATATATTATGGCATTTATGGGAATCGGTTCATTTTAGCATACATCAAACAATTACTAGAAGGAAAAGAAAGGCATACCATATTTCCTGGATGACCCCAATGAACAAGCCAATCTGGCAAATTCCATGTCTTCACCAATTCCGCAAATGGTCCAAAAACAGACCTAACAGCGTCAGCTGTGGGATCTATGCTTAGGAAAACATACATGAAAAATCCAACCGAATAGGCAAAACACTTCAGTCTAATATAGATAAAAGGAAAGGCCATACTATTTCCCCACAGTAACAGCTTCCTTAATGCATTAAGGCAAAATGCAAATAGATGTACCCTCTCAATAATGTACAGTAAAAGCATATGCTTCAAGAAAAAGAAAAATCTCAAAATGCAGTATTTAAATAAGTTTTTGCAGAAGGCAAGATGCAAAGATAAAGGATACCACCAGGAAGTGCAGCAAGAACGAGATAAGGCGGAGGGGCTACTGAAAGCATTAGTGTCTCATTCTCATTCTGCTTGGAATTCCTTTCCCTTTCATCAATACTCGTATCTTCTGCTTCTACTACTGCTTGACTTATGGTAACCTGAGATTCAAAGTCCCCATCAATATCTTTAGGCTGATTTTCACGAGTATTTGAGGAATCGATTTCCCATCTTAGGGCCCTGCACTCTGTAAAGCAGATTGAGTAAAAATGAATACAGTCTACAACCAATGAGATTTCATCTATCTCAAATCAGTGATTTAATTTGCCCGCCAAAAACATGCCCTGAACTCTGGTTAGCATATAATCAAAAGGATGAGTTATGTTTGCTAGGATGAACTCTGTTTGCTAGGTTCAGCTCTTTTACAAAGTCTTAACAATATGTAATGTAAACAGAAAGAAATTCAGTTTTGGGTTTTGACAAAGGGATCTCATATGCTAAATTGCTGTCTGGCTTGGCCGTGACTTCAAAGACGACCTGAACATTTACCTTGCACCAGGAAGAACTATGTTAACTATGTAATGGCTAGTCTTATAGCTGAAAGTGTCTTCTGCTGAAAAAAAAAAACCCAGATCATCTGATGATTTTGAGATTTTACCACTCCAACGAGTTAACTACAGTAAATGGGTCTGCATTTTATTTCTTACTTTTGAGCTTCAAAAAACTTGAGATGAGTGACTAAACGGGAGTATCCTTTCATTCCTCAAGTATAACACCTCAGTAGATTTAACAACATAAGCAAATTAACTACATATTTACTGGGTAGTGGGTAGCGGATATCCATTAATGGGGTTTAGGAACCTGATGTGAACTTGACTACTCACATTTTATCTGACAATACTTCAGATTAATAAGCTATGTGGTATAACTGAAATCCTGGAAGAAACCTTGAATTTAGATTTTGGGATGTGGGGAATCCAACTTACTTGATTCAAGCTGCCTCCTGCATTTTTGAATAGAATTCCAATGGGACAATGCGGGTCTGCTGTACAAATTGTAATATTTCTGCAGAGAAAACTGACTAGAAATAGTTGGAGATCTTAGAGCAGAAAGGGCCATTTTATCCTCAGCGCAATCAAATCAGAGAAATGCAGCACCAGTATGGGACACAAAAGTATTGGGAGGCAGCTTTAGCAGATTGTATATAAAAGCAGCCTGGGTGCTATACAGATTGGATTAGATTGGGCAGGAACAGTGGAGGGCAAAATGCAGCGTGGCAGCAAAAGAACCAACAAAAAGTGTATAGTATATTCCACTTCCACATGCTTCCCACACTCATCTCCATCATGATATTAATATATTAATGTACAACAATTCCAAGGCATACATGCGATAAAATCTTTAATAGGAAGTTCGTTTTATCATAATGCTCAATGATCAATGGATGTAGACTTCGAGTGCTTTTGAATGGCGATCAGATCCGTCATGTGTATAGATGTCTGTGCCTAACTGTATGGAGTATTTTTTACGTACGTGTTTGAGCTTGTAGAGCCCGGGTACAGGGTCCCTTAGTTATCCTAGGGTAAACCCATTATTTTTCTTAGATTAATAAAAAATATTTAATTAAGCAATAATTTTCACAAGGATATGTCCATTGAATACTCTCGCTAAAAGAGAAGTTCAGAATCTTGGACGAGTGTAACACTTTCTAATAGGGAGAACAAAAGAGTTCGGTAGAAATATAATTTAGAGGTAATTTAATTTTAACATCTAATTAGTCACTAGAAGAGAATGGGAAGTTAATTATGAAATTGATTGGCATTTCAAAAAATAAAAATGGTATGGTCTTTTGGTGTGGGATGTTAAAAGTCTTCTACTATTCTATGAAATATTTTTTAAACTAATATATATTTTACTTTAAAATATTTATTTAAGTTTAATGGGTTGTCATCAATTGATTAAAGTATTGAGCTTTTAAATAAATGCATTTAAGATATTTATATTAGTTTTATTTTAAAGTAATTTTACTTATACTATATAGATACATAAATTACAATGGTATAAAAATTGGTAGAGTATAAAAATAATATTTTTTTATTTTCATACTAACAGTATATTTTTTAAAAATCTTTATAAAATATGTTGAAAGATAATCTTTTTGAGATCCTTATTTTTGTAATCAAATTATCATATGTAAGTGGAATAGGTGCCTCTAGAAGGATCAATGTATTTTATAAATATTTTAACATATATATATATGTTAAAATAAAAATTTAAAAATATTATTTTTGTACTACCATTTTTTATACCAAAATAATTGATGTTGAATTTATGTCATCCAAACACAAATCTATATCTTCAATATATATGAAATTAATATATTTCTAAGCAATAATATTATAATAATAGTGATCCTAACCCTAACCCTAATTGTAATCCTAATTCTAACCCTAACCCTAACTTTAATTGTAACTTTAAGTCTAAGAATAATTCTAACCCTAACCTTAATTCTAACCTTGAACCTATCCTAACTTAACTTAATCATAACCCTAATTCTAATTGTAGCCTTGATTCTAACCCTAACCGCAACCCTAATTCTTATTCTAACCATAATTTTAAGTCCAATTATAATTCTAACCCTATCCCTAACCCAAGCCTTAATTCTAACCCTAATTTTAAGTCCAATTATAATTCTAACCCTAATTCTACCCCTAACCTAAACCCTAGTTCTAACCCTAAATTTAATACAAACTATAACCATAGCCCTAATTTTAACCCTAACCCTAATTCTAACCCTAATCATAATTTTATTCCTAACATTTTTTGATTCTAAACCTAACCCTAAATATAATCTTAATTTTAATGCTAATTCTAATCCTAAACTTAATTTTTGTGAACCCTAATCCAAATACCTGCAAAACACAACAAATGAATACATTAGGAGATCAAATGCAAGTAAGAACAAGGATTCCCCATTAAATCCATTAACAAAACTCAAAATAGGAATGAAAAGAAGAAAATAAGGAAAGAACAAGAAAGTAAATCAAATCCTATTGAAAGCAATGCAAACTCTTGATCCCATGAGGGAATTGGTGCCAATTTGATGTGAAAATTGGCCCTTTCCCAACTCCAATGATACACGCTTGATGAATGTTGACAAATGATGATCCACTTTGATGAAGATTGATGAATGCTCCCAAGATAAAATCTGCATAACCTAGCTATGGAACTTAATAAGATGAAGATTGCTCTAAATTTTAGTATAGTAAGTTTACTCAAATTGTGGATGATGAAATGAAGAGATGAGCTCTTAATTTATAGAGTGATAAGATGTATGAATTCCAAAAATGAAGCAATGTGGGACTAACATTCAACCAATGTGAGGTGTCCTTGTCAACATTTGATAGGATGAAGGTTGAGGCACATTTTGATCCAATGTGCAAGTTTAGCAGAGGTGAATTTGATGAGATGACATGTTTGGAGGATGAAAGATGGAGTTAAATACTAGGGTGGGAGACATGTAGAGACAAGTATACTAAAATGCTTTGTTGGATGGACAAAGTCTATTTGGTGATTTCAAATTTGAAGAATATTCCCTTTTGATGCCATTTTGAATGAAAATAGATTATTTATAAATCAATTAAATTGATTTTCATGTGCAAGTTGCAAAATCTAGAGGATTTCAGTGATTAGGATTATCATTGATCACGATTTGATTAAATTTAAATGATGTTAGTTGCTTTGACCATTTTGACTTAGATTTTAGGATTTAAATAACTCAAAATGAGAAAAGAATGATTTAGACTTAGTTAAATAAATATTTTTGATTTATTTAACCAAAGGGGGTGATGTTAGATTAAATTAGATAAATTTTTGATTTATTTAATTTAATTAGATGAACTTTGAGATTTAATCAAATAATATGGATTATTTAATTAAATCAAAGATAGGAAGATGAAATGACCTAGCTAATTACACAGAGACAATGATTTAATTAAATCGAGGGATTTATTTAATTAAAAGGGGAATTATGATGACTTTAATCAAATAAGGCTATTGATTAAATGGCTAGATAGAGGGATAATTCAGGATGAAGCGATGTTAGCAGATCAAGATCAGTGTGTGATATATCAATCTTTATATTTTCAATGTCTACATTTTCCCCTCTTTGAAGTGATACACTTGTTGCGTTGGTTCAGAGGTAAATCTTCCATGATCAAAGTCAAAATTTCTCTATTTTTTAGGGATGCCCCCTACTTGTGAATGAGAGAATTCTGTTGGTATACTACCCCTCGAGAGATCGGTAGAGGTTTTGATTTGAGAATTCGATCTCTACGACAAAAGAGTTCAAGATGGAGTTCAACTCCATTTGATGTGAAGCAGTTGATGATGTAGGCCAGTCATCAACCATGGGTAGCCTCATGCCTATTTTGATATATTACACACACTTGATCCTGACTTGTACCATGATAATGACATTATTGATGATATATATGAGATGATTATGATGATTTGATGATATGATGATGCATGGATGATATGGATGCACATGATATCATATGATGATGCTTTTATGATTATGCAAATAGATGATAAATGTGGTTTATAAGTAATTTTAGAATAACCAATCTATATTCCAATACAATGATGGGGATGAATGCATATGGTATGATTAATGCTTTCTATATGATATGATATTCATTATAATTATGGTTTGGATCTGAGGATGGGATGCATTAATGATTTATGATTACTTGTCATGAGTACCATGTTAAGCATAAACAAGAGATAGAAAATAAATTCCAACAGACATGAGATGATGATGATGATGATTTCTAGCCAAGGAGTTGGGATTTTCAAAGAATGAGTACCTTATGTTTGATAACACGTATAGATGATGCATCGAGGTATAAAAGAACAAGGATGGCATTGTACCTAGTGTGATGGACTTTTGACTCAATAAGCGATTAGGAGTATTCTTGTTCACACTTGACATCACGGAAACCTTGCTAGGGCCGTGCACCCTAACAAAGTAAGTATTCCGCAAGTTATTTTACAAGAGCGTCCAACAAACACAGTGGACAAAGATAATATTCGTTGCCCCATTCCTATCTCTAACCCGTTCGGATATCATCAAGAGGTCCTTGGAATGAGCACAATAAGATAAGTAAAAGAAGAGATCAAAGCATGGAAACAAGCCAATGTTCTTCATACCTTCAGGCAGAGGGATGTGTTTTAATAGGATAAGAATCCAAGTGATATCCAAAAATGATGCCCATTGTCAGAACAATATATCCTAAGACATGCATTGTATAGGATGATGATGGGTTGATAAGTTGATTGATAGGCTATGGATATAAAGTTGATTGACATGTTTGAAAATGATCAAGACTTTGATTTTGTTTTAAATATTTGTTGTTTGCTTTTGATTTTACAATTGAAGCTTGCTTTTGCTGATTGTTGTGATTGTTTATGTTTGTGTTGCCAAATGATGAAGGTGACAATCAGTTTATTATGGATGATTGATTATTGCGGGTGCAAGCGAGATGAGACGGATGGATTTTTTTAAATATTTGGATGTTTTTGGAATGTTTTGAGGCTGTTTTTGGTATTTGCAAGATTTAACAAATGTTTTGATTTTTGAATTTTGCGATGTTTTGGAGTTTTTCTAAGATTTTATGAATGTTTTGATTTTTTATTTTCTGAATGTTTTTGTATTTTGATGTCTCGGGGGCTGATCAAAGAAGAGCCTTTCCTACGTTTAAGCTCAAAGACAACGTAGTTCGGATTCCATGTTTTTGACGTTTTCTTGATTTTATGAGTGTTTTTGGATTTTTGATGTTTGGTTTTGGATTTTTCGCATGATTTTGACGATTTGGATATATGGATGTGTCTGTTTTGGATTTTGTTGAAAACCAAGTTGAGGTTGATTGATCGGATCGATGGATTGATGATGATAACATTGTTGAGGATACACAACAATGCAAGGATAGTGTTAAGCAACACAAGGATTAAGATGTTGATGGGATTGATGATGATAACATCATTGAGGATGCACAACAATGCAGGGATAGTGTTAAGAAACAAAAGGATTAGAATGGATATACCAAGATGATGGATTGATTGGATTTTGATCGATCAGGATTGATGAAGCTTGATTTGGAACAAAAGTTGTTCAAATGATTTGGTGTGATGTTTGAAGCACATGTTAGATGCGACTAATAGTGATTGTTTGGATTGATGTTTGATGAAAGATGAAATCTGATAAGGAACATCTTCCTGTCAAAATATGCCATGGGCTAGTGATTTGGATTTTTGGATTATAGATGCTTGACCAATTTGATTTCATATTTTCCAATGTTCGGATCACCACATAAGTTGGAGGATATAGATCAAGATTTATTCCCGAAGCAAGATGTAAATATCTACCCCCAGTTTCTAGCAATGTATGGAATGTCATGGATGAATTCCTAGATAGGTGTATGGATGGATGGATATGGATTATCTTACAACAAGATAAGGTTTTTGGATAAAGGATGTTCATTTGGATAATGTTTCATGGCTCAAATAATGCTACATAGGATAGGATCAATGAAAATGGCCCATGTCAAGATGTTTACCATAAGCGGGCGTAAAGTGTGCACTAAACTTTTTCAAGATCAAGATAACTTGAACCATGGATGCAGATGGATAAATGGTACATGGATAAATGGATTTATTATGGATAAGATGGATGGAATGCTAGATTTATTATGGATGGGATGAGATGCTTCCATCTGAACTAGCGCACGTAGATGCTCGATTCTACACATGACGCATGTTTGCCAGGTTTTCATCATGGTCTTGCCCAAAGCGCCGCCCATGCGTTTTCACTAGAGGACAAATTTTTTTCTTCACTGTTTTCAATCCTTTTTCTGATTTTTTTTTTATTTTCATATTTTTTTGGTTTTTTTGGTTTTTCTGAAAGATTTTAAACTCATGATAAATCACAAGGTTTTGTTGATGTAGATGCTTCTATCATATTGTACCATCGATATCCACGAAGAAGTTGCTTTGCGAATCGTGCACTTGAATGCGACTTTTCGCGATTCACGATTTGCCGTTGATACTAGAGTTGACTTAGGTCTTGGTGCACGCACATCACGATAGGTGCCGAATCCTTATGATGAGAAGGTCATTATAATACATAGTCAATGTGAAGTGGATATCATGCGTGGAGGCATGGATGGAGTGTGTTTAGGGATAAGAGATGGGTTGGTTGAAAGTTTGGAACCTTTGACTCTCCAAACTTGGGAAGATGAACAATGATGGGTGGATACGAAAGTGTGCGTTGAATTAGGACCAACTGCTTGATACACTTTGTATGTCGCTTGAAAAGCCTGTTTTTGCTTTTGTGGACATCTTTGATGGATACTTTTCCCTTTTTTATTTTGCCCCATAGTTTCTTTGACTAATGGAGTTTGATAGGGATGATCTTTCTTTGTATGTTTTGGTATCCATTTGTATTTGATTTGTCCATTATGCTTTCCAGCTTCTTTTTCTTTGATATCATTCTTCATACTTTGATTCAATTCTTTATTTTGATGTTGGTCCCAATTCATGGATGGGGTGATAAGTGGATGAAGATTCATGATGTGATTGGTTGTAGTATTGGTATCAGTTTCATCATAAGGATTCTTCGTGCTCCCTATGTTAATGCTTGTACTAGATAAAGTTTCCCCTAGTATAGTGCCAGCGGCACCTTCGTTCCTTGATTCTGCTTGTTTTGAGATGTCTTGCTCAGTAAACATGCTCTGACAAATGACCACTACAGATGATGTTATTTTGATTGGATACTCTGCTGACTTTAGAATATACTATTCTATCTGACTTGTTTCCTTGAGTGGATAATATTGAATATCTTTATTCATGATGTCCTCAGTCTGAATTTGGGATATATCTAATACTGTTTTTGACAACTCTATTTGACCATAGGAATTGATAACCTGCTCTTTTTGTGTAATAATGTCAAGAGTAAAGGAATCTTGTTATGAAGGAAGATCATCTATGTGTCCATCCACAGAAAGCATCTCATGGGTAGATGGAGGAGTATGTGCTACATGGATATGATCATCTTGCATAGATAGGAGCGTGTTCATTAGATTATTGTAGTATCTTGAAGATACAAATTCTTGATCTTGAATGATTTCAGAGTTGCTTTCAACAAGCTTTGGATCAAGTTCTTGACATGGATCAGTTTCAATGGATGGATTGCTTACAAAGGGTTCTTGGATGTCATCATTAGACATGGTAAGTGGTTCAATATCCTCAAGTGTCGAGTTTAGGGTTCCTTCAGTATCTGTAATCATGAGGTCGAAGGGGGTCAACATGTCTTAGTAAGGACCATTGCTAGACTTTGGTGAAAGATGTTGATCATGCTTTGGAATAAATTCTTGAGATATGTCCTCTAACTCATAAGGTGATGTAGAGACATTTTCAACATGATCATAGGTCAACGAATCGTGCATTATGTCAATAGGATCAAATAATCCTAACACTCCTTGAAATAGATCACTAAAAAATGGCTCTTGATGTATGGTAAATTGATCATCGAATGGGGTGGAAACATCTTCAAGGTGCTCATACGATGGAGAGAAACGATCACATTGTTTTCCAACGATTGTGGTGGAGGGATTTCCAATGTCCTGATCCCTTAGGGTCAAATGATGTTGACATTTCTTGAATTGGATCATTGTCGAGGTGTTGGTTGGTTTGGTCATTGTTGGTGATAGCGGTGTGTTGGTTTGATCTTTGGATGGGAAATGAATATAGAAGCTTGAGGTGCTTAGTGATGGATTGATCTTGGTCCTTATTCTCTCCAGGTTGTCATTTTTGTCGGTACATTGCTTGTGTTTGTTGGGTGGCTTGAGGGAGGCAGTGCACTTGTTGAGCTTGTCTTGCTTGTTGCATGGCAGATGTTGTTGAATAACACAGAAACTGGTGAGCCTAGCATGATATCCTGCTCATCTTACTACATTTAGTTTAGTGGTAAGTGAGTAGTGAATTGGGAATTATATTGAATGTAGTAATGGGTGAGAATATCGCTTAAATTGATCATGGTAGTGAGGGGTTGAGATGTACATTAAAATTGATAGTGGTGGTTGGAATAATGAATTGAGGTGATAGGAATATGGTCAAAATATGGCCGAAGTGATATTAGGTCTTTAGAATATATTTTGATTTATCGGGAATTGATATTGTCATTTGATTAAATGCCATGGGTGATTGTGATGTGATGAATATTCAAGCATTTGATGTGGTGGCAGTTGGTGTTAGGTGGATTGATTTGGATGGAGTGATTGGTGCTAGGTAAAGGGGGAAGCCCTAAACCAAGGAATGATGTTGATATGGGTAATGGTGGTGGAGATGTCTCTTGGTGCAATGACTCAACTATTTTGGTAAGTGCAACAATTTGATCTCACCATATTTGATCTTGACTCCCTTGATATAGTTGATTTGGCTTTTGTTTAAGTAGATTTGGAGTGTGTACTTGTGTTTGATTTTGGACAATGTTCTGATTTGGGATGATGTTCAAATTTGGCATTATGGGTTGAAATTGAACATTGTTGATGTTGGGAATCGCATTGCCTTATTTTAGGTAACTCTGATCTTGCATAGTGTTACCTTGGCTTGGAGTTGTTAACATCTTGTTTGGATTTTGAACAATATTCGTATGATTTGCAACCACATTTATCCCAAAGTTTGTTGGGTTCATGTTTCAAAAACTTGTACTTGGTACATTCTCATTGTTCGTTTGAAGGCCCATGCATTGATTGTTCGGTTGGAAAACTTGTAGGTTTGGATTTAGATCTACCATCGGGAAATGTGTTCCAATCTTTGATTTGGGCATACTCACACTTGTTGTGCCATTGACATTTGTAGAAGGTAATGATCCCATGTATGGATTGTATAAGTGTGAGTTTTGATAATCAATCGGCGTTGTAAGGTTTTGAAAGTTCAATTGACTTGGTTTACTCATGATGTATGGATCAAGTTTGTATTCCATGTTCTCCTTGTGTTTTGACCTTATTGCAAAAGTGACCTCTAAGGTTCTTAGGACTAATGACGAGATGAAGGATGAAAGGTGTAAATGATATGGGTGTCAAACGTTTAGGGACTTTGGATCAATGCTAGACTTAGGGTTTGATTTTGATTGGTTTGATTTGGGTAACAAACTTGTAAACCCTAAGATGTAAGATATTATCTTAGGATGAACTTGTTCAAAGGATTTCTGATTTAATTAAATGTACATGAGAAAGGATGCATTCCCATACACCTAACTAAACAAGGTGATTTTGATTTTGATGATTTACGTAAGTCTAGAATGATGTTTCCAAAGCTCTAAAGTTGTTTATGAGATGGATTTTGATAGATGTTTGGAGTGGATGAAGTGTTTGACTTGATCCTAAATGAATCTACGAAGGACTCGTTTACTAGGCCAAGATAGTGAAGAACATGCCTTTTCTAAGAGAAATTCAAAATCAAAAGATCAATGTTTGCATGAAAACCATACGACCAAAAGATGCCAAGCACATATGTGGGGTCCAATTGATTTAATCTTTGCTAAATGGATTCTTTTTACCACAAACACACTCTTGATTATATTTTGAATCTAGATGTCTAATGTCTCAACTTTCCCCTTATCTTGCAAAGCGTATTATGCGGAAACCAAGGAAATTTGAGGCAAGAGTTACTTATTGTTGACCTTAGTAGGAGAAAATTGAGATGAAATCCAAATGCTTAGAAGCCTCTAAGGATATGAATCCCAAGGGCAAGCAATAACATGTGAATTTGTTCAAGGATATTTTCCTCTCCTAAAGGGTTTACAATTTTGATGATTCGTTTGAATGTTGGTTTGATGTTTTGGATCCACCTGCGTGTTTTTCAAATTGATGACTCTAGTATAACGTCTGGCTCGGTTGGTTTTGCATTTGGGGCTTTGCCATTACAGGTAGAGGATGATTTTGCGGCAAACCAAGGGAAGGTATGAGGGTGTGTTGGAGACCAGGTCTTGGCCTCTATACTGACAGAGACTGTGGCCAGTGGCTGGGTCTAGGTTTGATGCACCCATGATGGAAATATCGCTCAATAGATCAGTGGTCACTACAAAACAAGGAGTTCTAGTTGAACTTCAGTTCATGGAGATTGACCCATGCGTCAAGGTCCCCTTTCAAATCCATCTTATTGGAGCCAACCCTGCGTCTTGGCGTTTACTCCAATACCCACATTTATATCCCAGTTGGAAATACTCTTGGCTTTAGAGTGTTGCCGGTTGAGTCGTTCCCTTGGGTGAGTACTTTTTCCCCAAGGCAGGCCCTCTAGGATAGACAAAAGCGAATAAACTTATTCATAGTTTGATCAACCCTTGTTTAGAAACAAAGGGAGAACACATGCAATAAATTCATCCACACTCGCACAAGATTTTGTTCAATTTTAAACCCAAAAATGAAGTGTGGAGGTGATTGCTTTGTCTTAACCTAAAATCATGAAAAAGGCCTTTTGATTCTCAAGATCGCTATAAAGCATGAGAGAAGCGCATAAGTCCTTTTTCAATGAGGTTAGTCTAAGTAAGCCATCACAAAACAAAGTTACACTTGTTCATTTTAGATCCCCAAAGCAATTGTGATTTCTTTTTAAGCACCAAAAGACAAATGAGAGTTGCTTTGTTCAATTGTTAACCAAAAAACAAACTCTAGTAAGTTGTGTTCCTAATGTTCATTTTAGCCCTTTGTAGCAAAAAAATTGAAATGTTCTTTTTAGATCCCAAAAGAAATTTAGTAGGTCCTAAAAGTTTGAAGGGGTAAAATCCTTAGAAGTGGGATTATAATTGCTCCCCAAAGTGTTCAAAAACACTTGATACAATGATATGATAATGATTTTTTGTTTGAATTCCATGCTCCATGATCCTTTAGAACCTACAATACAATATCCAAATGTTATCTTACATCAAGGAACTGTTGTACCCCAAAATTAAAATTTTTGTTACACTTAGACATTTTGAAGAAATGAGTAAAAGTCTTGTTAAAACAGTCAAAAAGGTTAAAATTTGGGTGTGCACGTCTTGCATGAGGGGTTAAAACACTAAATTTTCAAAATCTAACGATCTGGGTTTGCTAAGAGCGGTTCAAATGACAAAACCCAGATCTTAGTTTTTCATCCCTAAATTTTAGAAAAACTGCTATTTTTGGAAAATTTCTAAAATTAGTAATGTTTTCTGGGTTTTTTGGGTTTCTTTGGAAATGGATACTAAAAAACTTTATAAAAATAGAAAGTTGGTTCGATAGGGTCCAAACTGATTTTGATTGGTTCAAATTCGTCCATATCAGGCTGGTGTAGTCATAATTTCAAAATAGTCAATTTTTCCCTTGTGGGTCTATTATGCTTTTTCAAACATATCTGGAGCTTCGTGGTCATCAATGGAGGTTAGTTGACTGCCAGGTGTTAGATTCAACGTTCGAAGCATTCGACAGAAGATGAAATGATGAACATGCACGAAGAACGGAGAGTCAAGATGAAAAATCATGAAATTTTTCTAAGTTTGGTGACTTTGGGCGCCCTAAG